>ML244489.1:0-54112 GCA_005239495.1 Nicotiana undulata
AGAATATTATAAAAAATGTGATGAATTTGGCCTTAGAGAAAGAAAGGTTCCTAAACCTTGCCCCACTAGGTGGAATTACTTGTATGAAAGTTTAGTTGTTGCATATGAGTATAGAAACTCAATAATGTCAACGTATAATGCTCGTGTTAGTGATGATGATGATGATGATGGTCACCTTACAAATCAAGATTGGGCTAATGTTAAAATTCTTCTAGATTTTTTAGAACATTTTCTTGTTGCTACAAATGACTTATCTGGGCAATATTATACTACTATTTCTAACTGTTTAGTTTATATTTCAGCACTTGCAGAATTATTTAATCAATTTTCAGAGGGTCTATCTTTGGTATGGGGCCTGCCAAAGGTTACATTGACCATGGCATCTATAATCATTTTGTTACTTAGGGTGTTATTACTTATTTATCCATCTTTTTCACCTGAAATACTAAAAAGATATTTATGGGTACATGAAATTTTACCGGAGTGATCAGGTGGCGTACCATCCTCTTTCCACAATATAGATCCGCAACCACTAAGTTTTGAATACTAAATACCCAAAGTATATAAAAAGAGAAATCATAAAATATGTATATATTATACGTGGAATATGCCTCCAAGTGGACATATTCAATATCGGGAATCCTCATCGCTTTCTAGTTTCATTTTTGATATAATCATTTAGTATTCAATATTTACTTGCTTGATTAATTATTCAGATGTGTATCGTGTACGCACTCGCACCAAAATATTTTTTATTTACAAAGCTCGAAGTGAAAGCTTGATTAAAGATGGAGTAGTCCGTTGATAATATATAGAAAAATATATGCTCATATTCGAAATAATAATAATAAAAAAGATTTTCCACATCCATCAAACAAAACTAAACATTTATTGTTTATTTGGAAATCATGTTAGTTATGGCTTATGCATGATTTTATGTTAGAAATGAAGCCATATGTAAGCAATATGAACTGTGTACGAAATGAAACTTCCTTATATATTTCTAACTAAACGACCCTTTAAAGTTAAAAAAATTGTTGTTCTAAAAAGGAAAACAAACAACACAACGCATAAGCATGTCCATGGTAGTGCATCTTGTGGCTTGTTCCTCGTCAAAAAAACCATTAGGAGAAAAAGTTTAATTTAAATTCAATATTATAAAAAAATAAAAATATTTCGTATGATCCTATAGTTATTTCGTACAGCGATCAGTCTAATTCAAATTATTGTCCTGCAGGGTTCATTAAATGGGAAACACTTTTTATTATGATCAGTTTCTCCATTTTAGAGTTTGAATACAAGATCTCTTATTATTCTATCGCGCAGTGATATATAGAAAAATTCAAAAGAAATATTAGATTTTCTACATCCGTCGAATAAAAGCACCAGCAAGTTAAAGAAACCTTAATCAATACCAATATCACAATTTCTAGGAGAAAATAATTAAGAAGCAGGAGATCTCTAGCCCCAATTTAAGATGTCAAAATTTTGCATGTATTTCCACAGTCAAACATGAAGGTTGAGTTTTACGCCTTGTTTGGATGGTTGCTACATATCGTTTCATAGTCGTACTATATTATATTGTACTGCATTATTTGATAAATACAATATTTAGATAGATTGTATTGTTTGTCATCGTTTCATGATGTCATGCATCAGCAATATGAAGAATAAACTTGTAATGTTGTAAAGAAAAATTATGGTACGGGGCAAAATTATTATATAAAAAGGTATGATAAATGACAAAATAAAATTTATTAATAATAATGAAGGGTGAGGTTGAGAGAAAAAGACAAAGTAACGTCGCGACCACACCCAGAGACGGACCCATGTGTATGGGTGAGGGGTCACCGGGCCCCATAAACTTCGGCCAAAATTCTGTATATATATACGTATATACCATGAAAATGGTTAATTTAAAGCAGTTGGCACCCTGAACACTAAAAGTATTTAGGGGGCAGTGGTTGAGCAGAATAGTGTGCCCCCGTCGCGTAAAAATTCTGGGTCCGCCTCAGACCACACCAAATCGATCGTTATATAAAGTGATACATTTCGTTGTTATGTAACAACAGATTTAACGATACGATACAATAAGATTTAAGTAACAATTAAAACAATCATCGTATTTAAAGTAACAATACGATACAATACAATGGGTAACAACCGTCCAAACAAGCTGTTAAACTAAAAAGTTATGATCCTGGTTTTGAATTTAACTACAGAGGCAGACCTTATATATATATATATATATATATATATATTTTCTTTCAATTTCTCTCTCTTTGATTCTCTTTTGTTGGAGCTATTGCTCCTTTGGTGATTCGAACTCACAACTCTTAATAGTAGGTGTGAGGTGCCGACCACATAGGCATATCTGATAACTTATAAGTATTAGGGATCAATTGGGTTTTTGCCTATTTATAAATTTGTTTTCAGTTTTTTGACTCTATTTTTCTTAGACATGAGAGATCTAAAAATATTATTTTTTTAAATTTAAAATTATAAAGGAGCATGATGTACGAATAACACCAGTATTAGTCTCTATTAAGCTCATTTACATATGTGCAGATTCACTTCATTTTGAGGGAGTTGATCTTATCCTCTTCTTTTTCTTTTTAAATTTTAGTGATTGTAGTGCATCTATTAGCTCCGTTAGCTTTAATTATAAAAGAATGTGGATTATCTTTAATCCAACGTACATATGCTTGTTTGAATAATACAATGATCAAACTAGAATAAACAAATTACTCTATGATCAAAATTGTTACTTTTCCAGAAAATAAAATGATATATTCTATGTTTATTTTATGTGGCAAAATTTAAGTATGAGAAAACAATTTTATTTAATATAAATTTACAGATAAATTCTATGTATTAAAATGAAATACGTATATTTGCAAACTTTATACATATAAAAATATTGTGTCACCTAAAAAGGAGTTTTTGATCAATATTGTTCCTTATCTTTAAAGGTAGGTCTATTTTAGTCCCTCAAATATAACCCTGAGCATATTTAGTCCCTCAAGTTTGCTAAAGTGGAGCACCTTTGGTCTCACTGAAACAATATATTCAAAAACAAATGTGTTACCCAACTCTGATTCATGAAACACATATTATGCTACGAAGCAAAATGTTTCCTCTCCTTTTATTGGATAACGCAAATTATCACATTAATTCCTCATTAAGATAATGTCTTCTAAAATTTTGAGCATAAAAATATTTCCTTATGTGCCAGTTTTCAATGAGAAAATGACATTGTATAGCTACTGTAAAAATAATAGCCGAAAAATATATAAAATTTGTATATTTATTTTTGTATATATATACATTTTAAAATTTCGTGATTTTTCCAAAAAGTAAAGTTAAAATTTGAAAAGAAATAGAGATGCCAAAATCGCGGAAAAGATATTTAAAAATTTGTATAGTTTTTTTATATTAACATACAAAATGTGTATATATATATATTCAACATTATTTTTACAACGGTTATATGTGTCATTTTCTCATTGAAAACTGGCACAAAACGAGATATTTTCAAGGTTAAAATTTTAGAAGATATTGTCTAAAAATGAGGAATTAAAGTAATAATATGGGTTATCTAATAAAATGACAGGAAACGTTTTGCTTCAGAGCAGAAGATTTGGTTCATGAATCGGAGTTGGGTGACACTGTTAGTTTTTGAATACATTGTGTCAATGAGACTACATGTGCTCTACTTTAGCATACTTAAGAGACTAAATATTCTCAGGGTTATATTTAAGGGACCAAAATAAACCTACCATTAACGATAAGGGACAATATTGATAAAAACTCCCTAAAAAGTATGGAGGAGTAGTATTAACGGAAAAGGGTTCAAAATGCCCCTAAACTATTGGAAAAAGTTTAAAATACCCCCATCCACTTTTTTAGTTCACTTATGACCTTTGATCGTTAGTTCAATGCTAAATTAAAAATAATTATTATTCTTTTTGTAAAACATAAAATAAATAGTTTACAAAATATTTTCGTTTTTTTAAACTAATGCACCAATAGTCCACTAATTTAGTAAAGTCTTTTTTTTTTTTTTAGTTTTTACAAAAACAATTTAGTTTTTACGGGAAAAACTTTTTTTTTTCATTTTTTCCCGTTCTTTTAAAGCATTTTTTTGTAAAAAGTGAAAAAGAAATTGTAAGAACATAAAAAAAAAATGGTTTTAATAAAATATTTTCGTTTTTTAAAAACTGAAAAAAAATATTTTCAACAAATATTTTCGTTTTTGAAAAAATAAATTCAGTTTTTTTAGAAAGACGAAAATATTTATTCTTTTAAAAAAAACTGAAAGCAAAATGCTTTAAAAAACTGAAAAAAATATATTTTGTTGAAAATATTATTTTCATTTTTTAAAAAACGAAAATATTTTATAAGAAACATTTTTTTTCTTTTTTTACTAAAAAATGCTTTAAAAAAAATTATTTTCTTTTTGTAAAAACTGAATTGTTTTTTGTAAGAACTGAAAAAAAAACTTTACTAAATTAGTGGACTAGTGGTACATTAGTTTTAAAAAAACGAAAATATTTTGCAATTTTTTTAAAATTTTTTCAAAAAGAATAATAATAATTTTTAATTTAGCATGTTAGGTCAAAGGACATAAGTGAACCAAAAAAGTGGATGAAGAAATAATTTTTAGTCCAATAGGTGGATGAAGAATATTTTTAAATATTTTCTAATAATTTAGGGATAAACTGTCCACTCACCCAACCACAATCCTACATATCCGTGACAACCGTACCATTTAACTGTATCAAAGTATTAAAAATAACAAAGCCAAAACGAAAAAGATTAAACAAAAAGATTAAAAATCTGAGTTTTCCTTTATGCCGTACCTCAATTCTCTGGTAGGGACTTTGTATTCTTCCCAACTAAATTGCTTTATTCCCTTTGATATATACTAATATCTCTCTCTGTCTTTTATTGACTATCTTCTAATGGGCCCCACTTTCCACCACCCACCCAAAATCCTAGGGCCCACTAGAATAGCCCAAGTTTTTGTAGTCAGCAACAAAACCGGGTCCACATGAATCATCTACGTGCAACAATTGGTCCACATAAAGCACCTCACGTATAACTTTGTACGTATTTTTGTTTAGATACAACCCCCTAGTCTAGTGTTTTATATGAATAAGGATACTAGTTTTAAATGGAGTTTTTGATGTTTTCTTCTCTCTTTCCTCTCTTATACATTTAATAAAATGGCTTAAAAGAGAGGAGAGAGAGAAATGAAAAAAGAAGAAGAAAGAATACAAAGAGTTTGTGTTAAATATGACTTGTTTTTTGGGAAAAATCAAGAAAAATACCCTTTGGGTAAGTGTGTTGGTACACGGATCTTGTTTTTTATGGAAATGGTATTTCTAAGGAAAATGGGTGTTTTTAATTCTTTATTATATTTCTTGATTAGTTATCGATTTGTGATTTATATTTGGGGGAAATGATTAGCTGAGTTGGTGGGTTAATGGGGTTTATCATGATGTGTATTTCTTTATCTTTAAGCCAATTAAGTATGTTTTTTTTAATGTTATTTCATTTGGCTTTTTTTTCTTTAACTTATCTATTTATATTTTTTAATTTGTTTGTGGGATCTTCCAGGTTTTGAAAGAAGCTGGTGGGGGTGTTTGACTTTGGAGCTGAAGAGTGGTTGTTTTGCTTTTTGAGGTAATAGTCTGGTTTTTTTGTCTGATGATGGGTATGAAAGTGGCATTTTGGTAGGCCTACAAGTTTGATGGTATTATTTGCTGATAACTATTATTTGTTAGAGGTTGAAATTTTTTGATCTTTGGCTTAGTTGATAGAGATATTGTGATTTTTTCAACTTTTAGTTTTGGTGTTGAAAAGGTTGTTTTGAAGGTGATTGATCATTTATGGTTTATCTGCACTTGGTGCATGAAGGATGTTTACACTGAATTTGAAGGTTGGAGTTTGATTTCTTGATTTACTACCACCCTTTGATGGACTTGAAGAAATTGTCAGTAGAAAACTTGGCAAAATTCATAGGGGATTTGAAGGGAATTCTTGAATTTGAAACTTCTTCTGAGCTGAAGGAGGAGGAAAAGAACATATTTTTTACTGGTTATCAGGTGTTCTAGGCTGATTGAAGAAAATGGATGAAGAGGTTAATTCTTGGATTAGGAGAACAAAGTTTTCTCATACAGTTTGTCATAGGTTGGATTCTGCAAGATTGGCCTCTATTCCTTTTACTATTCAGTCAGGAAGAATTGCAGGTGCAAAAACAAGACCTGAAACTGCTTCTCCTAATCCAAGACCTGAGCCAACTGTTGCGCGACTTCAGCGCAACCCAACTACAAACAAACAGAGGACCGTATCACCTCATCCAGAAACAGCAATTTCCGATACCTTTAAGGAAGCAAGATCTAGTCAGAAGAGATTCTCAACTCCACATCCACAAAGGAAGGAGCATGAGAAGAAAATTATGAGCAAGTCTTTTCACAAAGATTCCCGCGGAACAAAGTCGCCTATGTTAAGGTCTCCTGGTTCGAGATCTCCAGCAAATACAAGTCCCCTTCGGCATTTCACATCAATGAAGTTCCATGATAAATCAAAGAGCCGCAAGGATTCAGCATGGAGTAGGTACTTTGATCATGGTGTTGGTAGGGTCAGTTCTGTAGAAACAGCAGATGAATATACAATTGATCTTTCTAAGCTGTTTCTTGGGCTAAGATTTGCTCACGGTGCGCACAGTCAGCTTTACCACGGGAAATACAAGGATGAAGCTGTCGCGGTGAAAATTATTAGAATACCAGATAATGACGAAATTGGAGCTTTAGCTACTCGATTGGAGAATCAGTTTATTAGAGAAGTTACTCTCTTGTCTCGTCTCCACCATGCAAATGTTGTAAAGGTAGTAAAATAGAGTTAAATTTCTTAGCTGGTTCATTTCATTCAAGTATATGCAACTCTGCTGTTGCATCTATTTAACTGTGTCTGATTATCTTGCCTAAAATATTTCATTCCATCATTTGCCTCTAACTATAGTCTGCATTTTTAGAAAATAGAGCAATTGTGCTAACTTGTTTTCCTTATAAAACGTCTTTGTGATTTGGTTCATATGACCCCTTGCAGTTTGTAGGTGCATGCAAACAACCACCAGTCTTTTGTGTTGTTACCGAGTATCTATCGGAAGGTTCTTTGAGAGCATACCTGCATAAGCTTGAGCATAAAACCCTAACCATGGGCAAATTGATAGCACTTGCCATGGATATTGCTCGTGGAATGGAATATATTCACTCACAAGACATTATTCATCGGGACCTCAAACCAGAAAATATACTTATCAATGAGGAATTTCACCTGAAAATTGCTGATTTTGGAATTGCTTGTGAGGAGGCATACTGTGATCTCCTCGCTGATGATCCAGGTACTTACCGTTGGATGGCACCAGAGATGATTAAGAGAAAATCATATGGCCGGAAGGTTGATGTGTATGGCTTTGGACTCATTCTATGGGAAATGGTGGCTGGAACCATTCCTTATGAAGATATGACACCAGTGCAGGCTGCTTTTGCTGTCGTAAACAAGGTACGCTCCAAATTTCGGTGTTTTCTTTTTCATTTATTTTCTGGCAGTCTTGTGATATTGTGTTATTTTGAACTTTATAATCAATTATCATTGAATGGTAAAGTATCATTCACTTAATGCTTTATTTCCTTCCCAAAGAACTTGTTGGCGCAAATAACTTTGACCCTCTGCATGGCTGAGCGTTTTGATGTAATAGCAACCCACATGCCCCTCGGGCATCCTCCATCCCTCCCAGCAAAAATCTTCTCTTTTGATGCTTCTTCATATTCTGCGAATTAGGGATATATGTAATCCTAAAAGTACTTGTCTTTTTGGCCTTCAGAATATGCGACCACCTATTCCTGGGGATTGCCCTCCAGCCATGAAAGCTTTAATTGAACTGTGTTGGGCTCTGCAGCCGGAAAAGAGGCCTGAGTTTTGGCAGATTGTGAAGGTACTGGAGCAGTTCGAGTCATCAGTTGCTCATGACGGAACTCTGAATCTTGTGCAAAAGTCAATGTTGCAAGATCACAAGAAAGGGCTTCATCATTGGATCCAAAAGCTTGGTCCCGTACGTCAAAATGCTTCGTTACATCAAACTGCTTCATCAATGCCAATGCCGAAACCCAAGTTCGCTTGAATTTTGTGGATGATCTGACTTTTGTTGTTTTACCAGGTTGTTGTGTAATTAAACTGCTTTTGGGTTACATACTGCTGTATATCTCTGCCCCTCCATTAAGTGAATGTGAATGTTTAGGTTGTAGGTTTGCATTGGGTGGCCTCTGTAATTTTATATGATAGGCAAACAAAGTATGATCATCAGATCTTGAATGCAAGTGCCATCTGTAAGGCTCGGTATAGCCTTTGTAATTTTACATGGTAGGTACACAAAATATGATCATCAGATTTTGGATGCAAGTCTAGGTTGAGTTGAATGCAATAAATTCTAAACCTTTTTTAATGTGGTATATTATATACTTCTCTAGCCAAGTCGACCTTTGCTAATAATTATATAGTGGTTTTACTTGCATTAAACAGTTCTCCTGAAGCTTTCAGCTGCCTGTATTGCAAGCATAATGTTGCTTGTTTGAGTTTCCTTAAAATGCATCGCCTGCTTGCTGTTTGGTGTGATTTTTGGATATGTATTTTGTTGAAGCTTGGCACCTACATGCCCTGCTGCTGATTGTTGGTGGCATTACTAATAAAGCTTGGCACCTACATGTACCCTTATTTTGCATTTTCGTGTCGGGTAATAGTAACTGAAACATAATACAGTGCTCATCTGAATGTGAAAACTGGCAGCATTTTGATCCCCAGACATATTTTGCATAGTTGAGATGGTTGTCATTGACACAGGACACAATCTAAAATAAAGATTGCTCCTATAGCTCCAGCATTGACAAAGGTTCCTTTTGAAAGGACTAACAGTTTAGAAACATGAATCTTTATAGTTTTCCCCTTACCCGCACACGATTAACGTATGTGAAGGTGATAGGTTGCTAATTTGTTCAATTGTTTTCATTAAACATTTGTTTCCAAGTACGTTAGAATGAAAGCAAGTTAACACCCTCTTGCATCCTTCATGTTTTGCCTGAGTTTTCGTTTGCAGGGTGCACAGGTCAGAGCAATGGTTCCGTACGTTTTAAAGGAAAGAAGATAATGTGATTAATTCACTTGCTACTTGCTGCATCAAAGAAATAGGTATGTAAGCCCAGCACTACCTCTTAAATTATTGCTATATCTACAATGTATATAAGGACCACAAAGTGGATACTCAACTTTATTAATGTTGCACTTGCATGTTATACGTGTATCGACTGGTTCCTGGAAATATCGTAATTTATTTCCTTTTTATTTGAATAATGAAAGGAACAACTAGTTAGGTTTTTGTATGTGTGCATGAATCTTGGAAAAGACGCATCGATTAGTTTTGTGACGTTCAATGAACCATCGTTTGCATGGTATCCGTGATACTTGTAATGTCATTAGAATCTGTAAAATTCATGTTTTGTGTGTTACCTATGTTTAATATTATTGTGGTTCATGTGAATGTAAGCTTTGAGAGGTTATGGAGGACGTCAGAGATGTGGTCCTTCCTTTTCTCTAACACCTACTACAATAAATTGACAAGATTTTTCTGTCACATTTTTGAGTTTATGCTACATTTTAAAGATATTACCACTCTCATTCCTATTTTGGATAGGACGTCTTGTAATCTTGGGTAACTAAAGTTCAAACATATTCATAAGACGAGTGTTGTTAATTTGCGGATGTTAAGATGGATGTTTGGACGTACAAGATTAGAAATTATCACATTTGTTAGACATTAAAAAGTTGTTTGATTTTGTAAACTTTTTCAGGGAGAAATCTCTAATGCTACAAAGCATTGTAGAAGTTGTCGTATGGTTGAAAAAATCACGAGAAACATAAACGAATATATGTCTTGTTTATGGTTGAAAAATCACGAGAAACATAATTTAAACATATTTGGTTTTGAAAAAAAAGACATTCTTTGCCCGTTTGGACATAAAAGTTGATGGAAGATTTTTCCAATCTTTTTTTCGAAATCTGTGTTTGTTCATGAAATTTTCAATTATCACTTGAAGATGCATTTTGGAAATTTTCAGAAATTTGAAAAACTCTAAAAAGCTGTTTTTTAAAATTTTCACTCAAATCATTCACAAAACTTCAAAAACAACCCAAATTGAAATTTATGTCCAAACACAACTCTAAATTTCAAATACCATTAAAAAGATTTTCACCTTTTTTTTGAATTTTACAATTCTTATGTCCAAACGCCAGCATGTATACTTGGTTTATAGAAACCAGTCTAACTGGTGTTCGAATCGGCTTTCAAACCAAACATGTGATTTTGTTTGTAGAGTCAACATATGCGTCTTATTTATTGGACATAAGAATTGTAAAATTCCAAAAAAAAGTGAATTTTTTTCAAGTGAATTGAAAACTAGAGTTGTGTTTGGACATGAATATTATTTTGGGTTGTTTTTGAAGTATTGTGAGTGATTTGAATGAAAATTTTAAAAAACAGTTTTTTGGAGTTTTTCAAATTTTTGAAAAATTTCAAAATTTATCTTCAAGTGAAAATTGAAAATTTTATGGCCAAACACTGATTTCGAGAAAAACTTTTCTGGGAGATCAGAATAACAGTCCTGAAAAGAAAGATCTTGCAAAAGTCTTTAAAAAATTTAAAAATAAGATGCGTTCAGCATTTCTGCTTTTGCTATGCAACTATGCAAGAAAGGTTTCTTCTTCTTAAATAATTCATTTAATTTATACAAGAATGAGAACCTTTTTTTCTTTTTCTTTTTTCGGTTTTAAGTATTTAATATTCAATTAAAATAAAGATATTAAATCGATTGAGATAGAACTTCTTTATACATATAGGCAGAAAATGATATAAGCTTATCATAGATATTGTTAAAATACTATAATAAGAGAATTTGTTTGCATATTGAAAGTTTGATGTCAGTAGACGAATTATAATCACGAAGAAGGGATAAGCTATATCAAAATTAATAATTCTTAATACCAAAATTGACCGTAAGTTTTTTCCATCGTATATGCTTACATGTTTCCGTGCAAAATATATTGTTTACCCTAAAACTTGAGTAGCAATTAAACTTGTATTGTGATTTTAAGGATATGTGATCTAATTCAATACAAATTGATAAATGAGGAATAAAGTATATAAATTGGACAGCAAAATAAATCAAACCAGTGTTGTCGCAATGTATCGACCTCGATTCAGGATAGTCACGAGTTCGAGTAGTAAGAACAATAAGAACAATAGTAGATAGCAAGTAAATAGAGAGCAGCGTGTATATTATTTTATCAACGAATGTATATATATATATATATATATATATATCTTTACAAGTGAATGAGGTCCCTCTTTATATAGTAGATGAATCCTCAATAAGGTACAACTTTAATAACGGAAATAAATTCCATATAATGATGTCAGTAACCGCTTGTACTGATCTGTTCCGAGATTTCCGCCGAGATCTTCAGTAGGTTGCTAATATCTCGTTGATCCGTTGTCCGACGTCGATCATGCCCGATTTCGATCCCCAACGAGCGTTTCGATTTCCAGGCTTCATATTCTGCCATCGAGCTCAAGCCAGATCCTATTATGAACTTATCCTCGAAGCAGCTCCTCGAATCTACGAAATTGGACGTGCCTGATTTCGTTGTATACAGATATATTTTCACATTTATAAGTGATTTTATTTCATTAATCAATCCTCGTAAGAATAGTACATATGCTCGTAGACTTGTTGAGCAGGAATACTACATACATTCCTACATACTCGGGCGATCATTAGGAGATAAGTTGCTTTTTCCGAAGATTTATAATATTTGGGTTATTGCTTGTATGGCGGACGGCTGATCATATGGAGTTTCATATGGTTTTTGGTGTGACTTGTCAGTTGATTTAGTTTTTGGGTTTGAGTTAGGCATCAGATGTCAATTCTAATCATGATATTAGAGTCATGTTCAACGGAACGAGTATGGTGATCGGTTGTCATAATTATCTAACGATGTAGGTAATATATAGTCACGTGAAACTTAGTTCGAGAGGAACGGGGTGCGAGAGACGTGAGGTGAAAATAACACTCGTCCTGTAACTCTAAATTCAACTCTCCTCTTTGCTTTGTTCATGATTTGATTCAACAACGTTATAGTGACTGCTCCTCAGATTATTGGTCATGTTCCTTTCACGTGTTGCAAAATTTCCCTGAATGCCAACCAATTTTGTTTAAGACTTGAAAAACAAATTCCCTCCTATAATCAACTTTAGCTTTTTAATTCCAAAATATCAAATCCAGTAAATATAAGGAAAAAGGAAAGAAGAAATAATTAAGGGGATCCTAGACCGGTGCACGAAATTGGGCCAAGAAGGTAATTTACTTGCATAAACGGGCTGAATAAGAACTGTACACAAGTTTGGGCCGAACAGATACCCAGATACAATGGAGAAATTCAAAAATAGCCACAGTTTCAAAAGTAATCAAAATTTAGTCATTTTTCATGTAAACATAAATCTGAACGAAAATATTATTCAAAATCCGGAAAATACTCCAGCATAATATACTGGAATTCTAGCATAAGTTACTGGAACTCCAGTATATTATACTGGAATTCCAGCAAAGTATACTGGACTTCCAGCAGAAAATACTGGAACTTTGTTGGACTTCCAGCAGAAAATACTGGAGTTCCAGTATATTACACCAGTCCAGCCTAATATGCTGGAAGTTAATACACAAGTGCTCTAATCTCCAGTATATTATGCTGGAACTTTCCGCGTGTTGGAGTTCCAACATAATATGCTGGAAGTTCATACATAGGTGCACCGATCTCTAGTATATTATGCTTGAACTTTCCGTGCTGCAGCAGAATAATGGCTTTTATCCAATGACTTTGCAAACATTGTCTATTTTTGAATGACCAATCCGAAAATTGGCTAACTCGTACTATTTTTACTGAATAGCCGTAAGTTCCTGCCTACTCAAATATCATATGAATTGAGAATTATGATATCAGTTCTCATTCTGGCATTGCTCTTTAGCAAACAATAATTAGAGACTCAAGTTGATCTACAACTCAAAATGTTTTTCATCTATTAACGTTTGGCTCTTCTATGATTTGACCTAGGTCTGTAAACACCTGATTAATGACTTTTCTGGTTCATGTTTTCTCTAAATAAAGGTTTGTAACGTATATTTCACCATGTTAGTTTAATAGCTAAGCTTATAGCAGGTTCTTATATAGTAAGTACAAGTCCTAAATGTTTTTCGTATGACTATTTGAGCAACATAAACAAACTGGCCCCTCTTATAATTTCCCCTCCTTCCTTTTAGGTACATATTAATTTAATCCTCGTACTATTTCTCCAAAACATTTAGCGCCTCCTTTGACGGAGTATGAATAGGGTCACGTGAATCCATTCTCCTCTCCCTAAATCATGTATAGCACTAGTGAATTTTAGTTCAAATATTTTGAATTACCATTACATTATAGTGTTTTAGGCCTATAGTCACATTTATTATAGTTAACACTGGAAAAGTGCTGTCAAAGGTATCTATAAATACGTGTTATAAGTGTGGCCTTTTATTAGGGTCTTCAGCCACAGTTTTTAAGGCCGCCCTTAAAAAGTGTGTTCTTAAAATATAAAGACAACACTGTTTAAATGTTGCCAATTCACAAATTATTTGGCAACATTTATTAATTATAATGCAATATGTTTGAAGAGTTGTTATATTGGCTTACTGTAACGTTTTTAAGCGTACTCTAAAAATTTCTTATAAAAACTTTCTCTCAGAATTTTTTACGGGACACCGCTTAGTCGAATTTTTTTACTAAATACATATATGTTCGTGACACCGTTTGGTCGATTTTTTTTACTAAATATATATGTACATAATCATTCAAGCGGAAATATTACTACAAATAATAAAGAGGATACCAATTGAAACCAGTGTTTTAAAAGGCGTTTTCGGGGTGAACCCTGGGGTGAGGTGCACCAAAAATGCCCCAGGGCGAAAGTCTCAAGAGGCGTACGCCCGGGCGTTTGAGGCGGGTTTTATTAGTGAAGTGTAAGCCCCAGAGTTTTTTTCAGATTAAAACAAAATTTGTTGAATAAGTCCTTCATATATGTCACGACCCCAAAACTACATGACCGTGATGGTGCCTATCGCAATACTAGGCCAACCAATATTTATACTTAAGACATATGCTAATCTTTTGTCCGAATCATCACTAATACGATATCTCATTAACATGTCGTTTAAGCATTTTTTAAAACAAAAGATGATAAGTCAACTATCTAAACACAGCCCAAAATCCCGGAGTCACTGGGTCACGAGTATCTAAAGAAAGTACATAAGTCTGATACAATATTTCTAATACGAAATAAGTCTAGAGAATGCAACTACTATAGAAGTAAGAAGGAGAAAGCAGGGCTGCGGACGCGTGCAGCTACCTTGCAAAAATCTTCGAGAGTCCCTGGACAGATAATCAGCTCACTCGCCCCCAACACCTGGATCTGCACACAAGGCGCAGGGAGTAATGTGAGTACGCCAAATCAGTAGTAATGAAAGTAAATAAAGTCTGAGAAATACGAAACACGTAAAACAAGTCATCAATCCACATCAAATGCAGTTTTTCTTTCCAAAATCGTAGATACGACAATTCACGACGATTAAAAGCCGATTTCAGTAAAATCCTTTGAAATTGTATCTTTCAACAGTTTCCATATAAATTCAGAAAAAATTAGTATAAAAATGATAGAAATCATAAATAGCCTCTCGGGCAAAACATATTTCATAAACCGCCCCTCGGGCATAACATCACTCAGAGTCAGTCACTCAACATACCTCACAATCACTCGGAATAAGCCTGTCGGGCAACCTCACAGTCACCCACGCCTCCCAATCACTTGTCACTCGGCACTCCGCACTCGCACTCAGTTGGTACCTGCGCTCACTGGGGGTGTACAGACTCCGGAGGGGCTCCTACAACCCAAGCGCTATAACAAGCCATCTCGTGGCATAATCACTCAGACTCTCGGTCACTCATAAATCATAATCAGTGTAGCATGCTGCGGCGCGCAGCCCAATCCCATAATATCCTCACAACATAGGCCCTCGACCTCACTCAGTAAGAAACCTCTCAAATCCACTCGAGCTATCAGTAGAACGGGGTGCTCGACCCAAAATATCATTTTATGCATAAGATAGTGTAAATGAGACTGTATTTCGAAATCAGTTTAACATAGCATGACTGAGTATAAATCTTAAATTAACACAGTGAGGAAATAACGGTAAAAAGCCCCCAAGGGGTCCAAACACTTGGCACGAGACCCAAATACGACATTCAGCCCAAAACATAGTAATAATCTTTAAAATATGAAATATCATATGTTTTATATAATCAAATACGCAACCTAATAGTTACTACGAGACGGGCCAAGTCACAGTCCCCCAAAAGTGTACGCCACACACTCATCATCTAGCATGTGCGCCACTCCAAAATAGTGATACGATGTGAAGTCCGGGATTTCATACCTTCAGGACAAAATTTACAGTCATTACTTACCTCAAACCGGATGAAAAACTACTCCGCGATGCCTTTGCCCCTCGACTAGGCCTCAACACGCCTCGAATCAATTCAAAAACAGATTCATATCATCAAAAAATGCTAAAGGAACAAAACCCACTCGAAAATAACCAATTTATATAAAACATCCTGAATTTGGCCAACCCGATCCCCAGGACCACGTCTCGGATTCCGATAAAAATTACAAAACTAGAATCCTTACACTCTTATGAGTTCATACATACCAAATACATAAATCCGACCACAAACGACTCCTTAAATCCTTAAATCAAAGTCTCCAATTCTCCAATTTCAAGCCCTAAATCCCCAATTTTAACTCTTAATTCCCATAAATTTCATGTCTAATCAGTCAAGTATCACCATAAAAATGAGTTTTAGGTCCTAGAATCTTACCTCCACGAAAATCCCTCGAAATCCCTCTTCAAATCGCTCCCAAAATCCTCAACCCGAATGAAGAATTGATGAACAAAGCTTAAAATTCGCGACGACAACTATTTAGACATTCTGCCCAGGGGTTCCGCATCTGCGGTCCATTTTCCGCAATTGCGGACCACGCACTTGCAGACCCCGCACCAGCGGCGAATAGTCCGCATCTGCAGATTCCACTTACTCCTCCCTTTACCGCACCTGCGGGCTCGCAGGTGCGGTCCAACTTCCGCATCTGCGACCCCTCTCCAGCTGACCCACCTGCGGCCACCCATCCGCGTCTGCGGAACACCAGAACAGCCAAAAACACTAGCAGCCTTTAAGTGCCAAAAATCAATCCGTCAACCATCCGAACTCATCGCGAGGCCCTTGGGACCTCAACCATTAGTACCAATAAGTCATATATCATCACCCGAACCTAGTCGAACCCTCAGAATACTATAAATAACATCAAAACACCAACTTAATCCATAATTCAAGCCTAAGGATTTCTAAACTTTCCGAAATTTGCCAATGATGCCGAAACCACCCAAATCATGTTCAAATGGTCTGAAAATTTGCACACACATCCCAAATGACATTACGAACGTGTTATAACTTCCGAAATTCCATAGCGATCCCGATAGCTAATTTTTCATTGCCGACCGAAAATCACCAAAAATCCAATATCGCCAATTCAAGCCTAATTATACTCTAGACCTCCGAACAACATTCCAAACACACTCTTAAGTCCCAAATCACCTAACATAGCTATCCCAGCCATAAAATCCATATTTCGAGATCGTTAACCTAATAATCAACTTCCGATTGACTTTTCCAATTATAAAACCAACTTGAGGGACTAAGTATCTCATCTCTCTCCACGACCACTCCGAACCGAACCAACCGACCCAACACAACATGAATGAGCTAAACAACACATGAGAAAGAAGAAACAAGGAAAACATGGCTAATCTCACGGAATGACCGGCCAGGTCGTTACATTCTCCCTCTCTTAAACAAACGTTTGTCTTCGAATTGGTCTAGAAATATATCTGGAGTCTCAAATAGGTGAGGATATCTGTTCCGCATCTCCCGCTCGGTCTCCCAGGTGGCTTCCTCCACCGGCTTCCCTCTCCACTGCACCTTCACTAAAGCTATATCCTTAGACCTCAACCTTCTGACTGGACGACCCAAAATGGTTACTAGCTCCACCTCATAAGACATATCACCCTCTAGCTAAACCGTGTTGAAGTCCAAAACATGAGACGGGTCACCAAAAAACCTCGGAAGCATGAAAACATGAAATACCGGATGCACACTCGACAATCTAGGCGACAAGGCAAGTCTATAAGCCACCTCTCCAACCCTCCGAAGCACCTCAAAAGGCCCAATGAACCGGGGACTCAACTTGCCCCTCTTGCTAAACCGCATAACACCCTTCATGGGTGACACCTTTAGCAAAACCTTCTCCCCAACCATGAAAGATACATCCCGGACCTTCCGGTCTGTATAGCTCTTTTGTCTACACTGCGCCGTGCGAAGACGCTCCTGAATCAACTTCACATTATCCAAAGCATGCTGTACCAAATCTTTGACCAAGAGCCTAGCCTCACCCGGCTCAAACCAACCAACCGGAGATCTACACCTCCTCCCATATAAATCCTCGTACACAGTCATCTGAATGCTCGACTGATAACTATTATTATATGCAAACTCCGCGAGTGACAGAAACTGGTCCCATGAGCCCCCCAAATCAATAACACACGCGTGCAACATGTCTTCCAATATCTGAATAGTGCGCTCGGACTGCCGGTTTGTCTGAGGATGAAAAATTATGCTCAACTCAACCTGAGTACCTAACTCTCTCTGCACGGCCCTCCAAAACTGCAATGTGAACTGGTTACCTCTATCAGAAATGATGGAAACTGGAACACCATGCAACCGAACAATCTCCCGGATATAAATCTCAGTTAACCGCTCCGAAAAATAAGTAGTACCAACAGGAATGAAGTGCGCGGACTTGGTTTGCCGATCCACAATAACCCAAATAGCATCGAACTTCCTCGAAGTCCGTGGGAGCCCAACTAAAAAGTCCATGGTAATCCCCTCCCACTTCCACTCTAGAATATCCAACCTCTGATGCAATCCACCGGGTCTATGGTGCTCATACTTGACCTGCTGACAGTTGAGACACTGAGATACGAATCCAATAATGTCCTTCTTCAATCTCCTCCACCAATAGTGTTGTCTCAGATCCTGATATATCTTTGCGGCACCGGGATGGATGGAATACCGCGAGATGTGGGACTCTGCTAGAATCAACTCCCGAAGCCCATCCACATTAGGCAACATATCCGACCTTTCATCCTCATAACACTGTCATCACCAATAACTACATCCCTGGCATCACCTCGCCGGACCATATCCTGAAGAACGAGCAAGTGTGGGTCATCATACTGGCGTTCTCTGATACGGTCATAAAGAGAAGACCTGTAGGCTACGCAATCCAATACCGCGGGTCTGTGATAAGTGCAATCTCACAAACTGGCCCGCTAAGGCCTGAACATCAAGTGCTAAAAGCCTCTATGCTATTGGAAGATATGCTAGACTCCCCAAACTCTCTACTCTGCGACTCAAGGCATCGGACACTACATTGGCCTTCCCCGGATGGTATAGAATACCGATATCATAGTCCTTGAGAAGCTCCAACCATCTCCTCTGATGAAAATTAAGATCCTTCTGCTAAAACAAATGCTGCAGACTATGGTGATCAGTAAAAACCTCACAATGCACCCCATACAAATAATGACTCCAAATCTTCAAGGCGTGAAAAATGGCTGCTAACTCGAGATCATGCACCGGATAATTCTTCTCATGAGTCTTCAACTGGCGCGAGGCGTAGGAAATCACCCTGCCCTCCTGCATCAATACACAACCAATGCATATCCTCGAGGCATCACAATACACGGTATAAGAACCTGAAGCTGATGGCAACCCTAACACTGGAGCTGAGGTCAAAGCAGCCTTGAGCTTTTGTAAGCTCTCCTCACACTCGTCCGACCACCTGAACGGATCACCCTTCTAGGTCAATTTGGTCAAGGGCGAAACAATAGAAGAAAATCCCTCCACAAAGCGACAGTAATACCCCGCCAAACCAAGGAAACTCCTAATCTCTGTAGCTGAGGACGGTCTGGGCCAACTCTGCACCGCCTCTATCTTCTTTGGATTAACCTGAATACCCTCATTATACACCACGTGCCCCAAGAAAGCTACTGAGACAAGCCAAAACTCACACTTGGAGAATTTCGCATAAAGCTTCTCTTCCCTCAATCTCTGCAACACAACTCTCAAATGCTGGGCATGCTCCTCCTAGCTACGAGAATATACCGGGATGTCATCAATGAACACAATAACGAAGGAATCCAAGTATGGTTGAAATACGATGTTCATCAAATGCATGAACGCTGCTGTGGCATTGGTCAGCCCAAAGGACATCACCAAAAACTCATAATGACTGTAACGAGTCCTGAAAGCCGTCTAGGGAATATCTGAATCCCGAATCTTCAGCTAATGATACCCGGATCTCAAATCAATCTTAGGGAACACCCTGGCTCCTTGAAGCTGGTCAAAAAAATCATCAATGCGAGGCAAAGGATAATTATTCTTGACTGTAACCTTGTTCAACTGCCTGTAGTCAATACACATTCTCATGGAACCATCTTTCTTCTTCACAAATAACATCGGTGCACCCCAGGGTGACACACTAGGACGAATGAACCCCTTATCTAGGAGTTCCTGAAGTTGCTCTTTCAATTCGTTCAACTCCGCTGGTGCCATACGATACGGTGGAATAGAAATAGGCTGAGTGTCTGGCACCAAATCACTACCAAAATCAATATCTCTGTCAGGCGGCATGCGTGGCAAGTCTGAAGGGAACACATCCGAAAAATCACGGACCACAAGAACAGAATCAATAGTGGGAGTCTCAGCACTGACATCCCTTACAAAAGCCAAATAAGACAGACACCCTTTCTCTACCATACGCTGAGCCTTCAGGTATGAAATAACCCTACTAGGCACATAATCAATAGAACCGCTCCACTCAACCCTCCAAAATCTTGGCATCGCTAGGGTCACGATCTTAGCGTGACAATCTAGAACAACATGACACTGAGATAACTAATCCATGCCCAATATCACATCAAAGTCAACCATGCTAAGTAATAAAAGATCCACTCGGGTCTCCAGACCCCCAATAAATATCCCACATGACGGATACACGCGGTCCACAACAATTGTATCGCCCACCGGAGTCGACACATGAACAGATTTAACTACGGACACACGGGGCATATCCAGAAAATGGGAAAAATATGATGAAACATAGGAATACGTGGAACAAGGATCAATAAGATCAAATCATCTCGGTGACAAACTGAAACAATACCTGTAATCACTACATCTGAGGCCATAGCATCTGGCTTGGCTGGAAGTGCATAAAAACGGGTCTGACCTCCACCTGGTCGACCTCCCCCTCTAGGGGGACCTCTAGCTGCCTGACCCCCATCCCTAGCTGGCTGGGCGGGTGGTGAAGTAACTGGAGCTGAAGACAAAGACCGACCCCTCTACTGAGATGAATTACCATGACGACAATGACACTTCCTCCACACATGCCCAAACTCTCCACACTCGAAACAACTCCATGGAGCTGGAGACGGGGACTGAAGGGAACCCTTAGCACCGAGATGACCACTGGAAGAACTAGGCATAGATTAACCCTGAACCGATGG
The DNA here is from genome assembly GCA_005239495.1 of Nicotiana undulata. Classification (NCBI taxonomy): domain Eukaryota; kingdom Viridiplantae; phylum Streptophyta; class Magnoliopsida; order Solanales; family Solanaceae; genus Nicotiana; species Nicotiana undulata. The sequence goes on from ML244489.1 coordinate 20,886, forward strand.
TGTGGGAGATGAACTCTAGGCTTGGAGGGAAATGAATGAAGAACGACTGGGATGAGAACTGCGGGGACCATGCCCTGATGATGCACCACTATAAGATGGGCGAATCGACCGAGCAAGCCTAAATGGGCGGCCTCTGCTATGCTGAAACTGACCCCTGGAGGGAACACTACTGAAGATACCAAATCCCCGAGGCCTCTTGTCCTCCCTCTCATCTCGCTCCGTACCTATTCGCAAGACTCTACTAAACCTGCTCATGACCGGTGAGTCCTATGTAGCCTAGGCTCTAATACCAACTTGTCACGACCCCCAAACTACCTGGCCGTGATGGCGCCTATCGCAATACTAGGCCAACCAATTTTTATACTTAATACATATAATATTACTTAGTTTGAATCATTACTAATACGATATTTCATTAACATGTCGTTTAAGAATTTTTTAAAACAAAAGATGATAAGTCAACTATCTAAACACAACCCAAAATCCCGGAGTGGGTCACGAGCATCTAAAAAAAGTATATAAGTCTGACACAATATCTCTAATACAAATTATGACTAGGGATTAGGGAATGCAACTACTACTGAATTAAGAAGGAGAAAGAAGGGTTGCAGACGCGTGCATCTACCTTGCAAAATCTCTGAGAGTCCCTGGACAGATAATCAGCTCACTATGCCCTAGCACCTGGATCTGCACACAAGGTGCAAGGAGTAATGTGAGTACGCCAACTCAATAGTAATGAACGTAAATAAAGTATGAGAAATATGAAACACATAAAATAAGTCATCAATCCACAGAAAATGCAGTTCTTCTTTCCAAAATCGTAGATACGACAATTCACGACGATTAAAAGCCAATTTCAGTAAAATCCTTTGAAATTGTATCTTTCAACAGTTTCCATAGAAATTCAAGAAAATTTAGTATAAAAATGATAGAAATCATAAATAGCCTCTCTGGAAAAACATATTTCATAAACCGCCCCACGGGCATAACATCACTTAGAGTCAGTCACACAACATACCTCGCAATCACTCGAAATCAGCCCCTCAGGCAACCTCACAGTCACTCACGCCTCCCAATCACTCGTCACTCGGTACTCGTCACTCGCACTCAGTAGGTACCTGCGCTCACTTGGGGTGTACATACTCCGGTGGGGCTCCTACATCCCAAGCAGTTTAACAAGCCATCTCATGGCATAATCACTCAGGCTCTCGACCTCTCATATATCATAATCAGTGTAGCATGCTGCGACGCACATCCCGATCTCACAACATAGGCCCTCCACTTCACTCAGTCAAAAACCTCTCAAAGCCACTCGGGCTATCAGTAAAACAGGGTGCTCAACCTAAAATATCATTTATGCATCAGAAATTGTAAATGAGATTGAGTTTCGAAATCAGTTTAACATAGCATGACTGAGTGTAAATCTTAAATTAACACATTGAGGAAATAACAGTAAAAATCCCCCAAGGGGTCCAAACACTTGGCACGAGGCCCAAATACGACATTCAGCCCAAAACATAGTAATAATCTTTAAAACATGAAATATAATATGATTTATAATCAAATACGCAACCTAATAGTTGCTACGGGACGGACCAAGTCACAGTTCCCCAATAATGTACGTCACACACTCGTCATCTAGCATGTGCGCCACTCCAAAATAGTGATACGATGCGAAGTCCAGGATTTCATACCTTCAGGACAAGATTTATAGTCAGTACTTACCTCAAACCGTATGAAAAACCACTCTGCGATGCCTTTTCCCCTCGACTCGGCCTCAACAAGCCCCAAATCTACTCAAAAACAGATTCATATCATTAAAATACGCTAAAGGAACAAATCTCACTCGGAAATAACCAAGTTATATAAAAAAATCCCGAATTGGCCAAACCCGACCCCTAGTCCCACGTCTTGGATTCCGATAAAACTAAAAAACTAGAATCCTTACACTCTCACGAATTCATACATACCAAATACATCGAAAACCGACCAGAAACGGCCCCTCAAATCCTTAAATCAAAGTCTCCAATTTCAAGCCCTAAACCTCCAATTTTAACCCTTATTTCCCATAGATTTCATGTCTAATCCGTTAAATATCACCATAGAAATGAGTTTTAGGTCCAAGAATCTTACCTCCACGAAAATCCCTCGAAATCTCTCTTCAAATCGCTCCCAAAAGCCTCAACCCGAATTAAGAATTGATGAACAACGCCTAAAACTCGCGAAGGCAACTATTTATACATTCTGCCCAGGGGTTTCGCATCTGCGGACCCCGCACCTACGGCCAACAGTCTGCATCCTCGGATTCCACTTACTCCTCCCTTTACCGTATCGACGCTCAAACCACCGCACCTGCGGGCTCGCAGCTGCGTTCCAACTTCCGCATTTGCGAACCCTCTCCAGTTGACCATCTCCGCACCTACGATGAACCAAACGCACCTGCGGTCACCCATCCGCATCTGCGGAACACCAGAACAACAAAAAAACACAAGCAACCTTTAAGTGCCAAAAAATCAATCAGTCAATCATCTGAACTCATCCCGAGGCCCTCAGGACCTCAACCAATAGTACCAACAGGGCATATATAATCACCCGAACCTAGTTGAACCCTCGGAACACTCAAAATAACATCAAAACACCAACTTAACCCATGATTCAAGCCTAAGGATTTCTAAACTTTCCGAAATTCACCAACGATGCTAAAACCACCCTAACCACGTCTGAATGGCCTGAAAATTTGCACAAACATCCCAAATGACACTACAACCTGTTCCATCTTCTGGAATTCCATTCCGACCCCGATAGCTAATTTTCCACTTCCATCTTCTAGAAATCGCCAAAAATCCAATTTCGCCAATTCAAGCCTAATTCTACTCCGGACTTCCGAACAACATTTCAGACACACTCCTAAGCTCCAAATCACCTAACGAAGCTATCCGAGCCAAAAAGTCCACATTTCGAGATCGTTTACCTAATAGTCAACTTCCGATTGACTTTTCTAACTATAAAACCAACTTGAGGGACTAAGTGTGTCATCTCTCTCCACGACCACTTCGAAACCGAACCAACCAACCCAACACAACATGAATGAGCTAAACAACACATGGCAAAGCATAAACAGGGAAAACAAGGCTAATCTCATGGAACGACTGGTCGGGTCGTTACAATATATTGCCCAAATTTTAAAAATTCAGCTTGGTAATTACTCAAAATTTTTAAAAAGGAACTAAAATGTATTAAATTTAAAAGTCAAGACCTTTTTTATTGATAGAAGCCCCAATTCATGATCTTTTTCAATTCTTTATCTTGTCCGCTAGTCTACTAATATCTCCTAAAAGCAACGAATATTTAATTTATTTATTCAAATATAAAGAGAACCTCATTCTCCTTCATAGTATCAAGTTCAAAGTTCAAATTGAAGGTTAGCCATCCTTTTTGTTCCTCCATGTAGAAAACATTATTCTTTTCGACTCAAGTTACTTGAGCTTCTAAGTAGCGTATAATAAATTATTTTGACTAGTCTTTTTGTGGGGATGAAGCACACACACACACACACACATATATATATATATATATATATATATATATATATATTCACATATTTATAGTTTTTTTTCTTCATTTTTATGCAATTTTACTTGTTTATAAATTTTTGCTGTAATTATATTATTTAGATAATATTAAAAATTAAATACCTATGGGGCTTACGCCTCGCCGAGGTATATGTAAAAAGCCTCGCCTTACGCCCACGCCTTTTAAAACACTGCTTGAAACAAAGAAGTCTAGTGGCTTGTTGGTTAGGCTCTACTTATTATGTGTAATAGGTCGTGGGTTCGAAGTCTCACAACCTCTATTAAACAATTTTTTTTAAACTTCACTCAGTTATTAATTAACCCCCCTGGCCCGTAAACTTCGCTCATTTATTAATTAACCCCCTGGCCCGTAGAATAAAACAACTATTTGAATCTTTCCCAATAATTAAAACCTTAAACCTTTCTGACATATGATTAGTGGGACTATTTAAAACTCTATGACTTTTTTTGGGAGATAAAGCTAATAGATTAACGAGGTTTTGGGTACATATTTTTCAAACAATTCACTATTCCCGAAGAAAGTCTATTATCGTTATTACATCAGGTTTGTTTCTCTCTTTTGCCAGTCCAGTTCGTTTGTGCAACTTCACCGTATAAATTATATGTGCTTTACAATAACGTTACTTTACTTTTATTCAAAATTCATTGCTTGAAGATATTCCTTTTGGGTACTTAACAGTATGGGGTTTTATTTCTTTTATTTGTTCATGACCATAATTGTGATGATTTTCTTTATTTATAATTTATTTTTGTTTGACGTGTTTGATATATTTTAGAGGTTAAATTGTGGGATTATTATAATTTGAATTTTAAAGTGATAGATCTTTACTGTCTTCTAATTTACCATTATTATAATGAAGTGCAATATGGGCTATTTTTAATTAGGTTGAAAAGTTTAATTATGATCTTTAATTAATTAATTTTTGTGAAAGAAGATAATAGGAAATCAAAAAATTGTGTATCAATCTTTTCCCATATTTGTTTCTTCTATTCTTTTATACAATGATATTGTTTACAATTTTATCTAAATTGATACTTAAATTTATAATTCAGCAAAAATTTCAATGGAGAGATATTTTTCTAAAGAGTCTTCCAAGCTTCCAAAGCTAAGTTCAACATCTCAAGATTCAGTTAACTTGGAAGAACAAGCAAATGAGCCAGAACAACATCTTCAAAATGAAAAGGGTTGATTTGAGTTCCTTAGAAATTTATCTAGGGAAAGATTAGCTATTCGAAAATATCATCCAAATGACTGTGATGCAATAAGTCGAGAATATATTCAAAAAGGTCTTTTTGGACCTCGAAATCATAACTTTCCTCAAAGAAAATTTTATGGTAAAATGCATCGTTTTAATCCTCAATGGTTTGATGAGTACGATTGGTTGGAGTGTATTGTTATATGATTCAAGATGAAAGCATCAATCAAGGGAGAGGAGATGTATTTTCAAGTATAGGGTTTACAAGTTGGAATAAGAAGAACATATTTGATATGCATATTGGTGGACCAAGTGGCATGCATAATTGTAACGACCCGACCGGTCGTTCCGTAGAATTTGCATTATTATTGCTGTTATTGCCTTGTCATAGGTTGGTTACACTGTTATTGATGCGTTAGAGTTGGTAGGCTCGGAATCAGAATGGTTATAATGTGGATTTAGTCAGTTAGTCTTTAAAAAATAGCGTAATAATTGGAAAAGTCAACTGAGAGTTGACTTATTGGTAAACGATCTTGGAATGCAGATTTTATGGCACATATAGCTTCGTTAGGTTATTTGGGACTTAGGAGTGTGTTCAGAATATTTTTGTGATATCCGGTGTAGAATTAGGCTTGAATTGACGAAAGTTAGTTTTTGGTAATTTTCGGTCGGCAGTGAAAAATAGGCTATCCGGGGCGGAATGGAATTCCGGAAGTTGGAACAGGTTTGTAATGTCATTTTGGATATGTCTGCAAAATTTCAGGTCAATCGGATATGTTTTGAATAGTTTCGGCGTCGTTGGTGGAATTTAAAAATTTCAAAGTTCATAGGCTTGAATTCGATGTGATTTTGGTGTTTTGATGTTGTTTTTGGTATTCCGAGGGTGCAACTAAGTTTGAATGATCATTTACGATGTGTTGGTATATTTGGTTGGGGTCCCGATGGGCTCGGGATTGATTTTGGGTGGTTAGTGATCGCGTCTCACCCACATTACTATATAAGTAGGAAGGCAAGGATCGTGTAGCTTTTACCCGAGTGGTCGGGATCGAATCCACAACAGTGAGTGTCTAAGTAATCTAGAAGGGTCGAGTGTTTCTAATTGCACTTCTAAACATTTGCTTGGTTTGAACTATGCTATGTATATTCTATTGATTGTATGCTAATTAATGGCTATATTGTTTTTGGTGTTGTTTTCTGATGATGATAAAGGCACTAGGGTCGTGACCTTTGCCTAGGTGGATACATAACGGATTTCAATTCTAAGGTTGGGACATTGAATAGGGATACAACTATAACCAATGCACGAACATACCCACTCTATACCTCTCGGTAGTTTGAGTGGCTTTGCCCTAATTACCTCTCTCGAGGCCAGTTGGGTATCAATTAATAAGCAATTGAGGCTTAGGTAAGGTATTACTCTCTCGAGGTTTAACCCGTTAATTAGGGCTCAAGTATGGTTTTACCATTTCTGGGTTTAACCCAATTGATTGGGACTACCAATCTCTTGATAATGCCCTAATTCCCTATTAGGCTAATTTTCTAGACTCAAGTCCTCTTTCTCAAGAAGGACCCAAGTCATGGAAAGGCTAATTAGTGTTTGCAACCACTAATTATGGCAATAAGAACCCTAAATAGCCAACACCCATTAATTTCCCAACCTAAATTTCAAAAACCCATTATATACCCACATTAGGGTTGAGCCACAACCCTAGCTAATGGGTCTAGCTACTCATAATCAAAGATAGAAGCAATGATAGAGAAGAATGAGAACCCATTAGTTGATTCTTAATAAAGATATTGAATATTCAATGTTAAAAATACAATAATAAATCTAAAAAGATGAAAACTCAAAAGTATTCACGTGCTCTCTACTTCAGAAATTCCCAGATATCTAAAGAAATTACAAAATAAGCTATTTATAGTCTGCCAGAATTCCCGACAAAAATGCCCCTGCGGGACCACCGCGGACCGATAGAACACGACTGCGGTCCGCGAAAGACAACTGGGTGCTTAACCACTGGGCTTCTGAAAATGCTCGACTGCGGACCGCGAAATATGGACCGTGGCCGCGGTGAGCTGTGCCTTGAAAAAGCCCTCTCTGAATCTTGGAACCGCGGCCGCGGTGAGCTGAGCTTTAAAAATCCACCTCTCTGAATCGTGGTACCACGGACCGCGAAATAAGGACCGCGGCCGCGGTGGTTCTTTACTTGATCAGTTTTTGTTGTCCTTGGTACTTGTGCCGTATCCACTCCTGTTTTGAGCCTATTATTGACTGAATGTCATCATTTCTGGTTCAATCCTGAATCAAGCACAACATATAAGTTTTCAGGGCTACCTTGTATATAATTATAACCAAAACTTAGGTCTAGAAGAACGGAAAACAAGGCAAACAAATCCAAGTTATCAACTCCCCCAAACTTAAGCTCTTGCTTGTCCTCAAGCAAACAAAATAAGCCCCACCCCTATGATAGCTTCCAAGAAAATCTGGCTGTCCTAATGGTGACCGCAACTAGCATCAATTGGGACTAACCATAGCCCTTAATTCACATGCATCATTGACAATGTTTGAACCTTTTAAAAACATAGTTTCAAGTGTGATACAAGAGCTTCAAGGGTTGTTCCAACTCATCAGTGAGACTCTAACTACCACCTCGGTCAGTGTGGATCCCAGACTCTTATTCTGTGACTTTCCCTAAGCACCTCACCTTTAGAATAACAACGCTCAGAACGAGGAATATAGGAAATCGCTCATCTCTCATCAAAGAAAAAGTCCCAAGTCCGGCTCAAAGTACCATAGGCTTGCCCTTTGTGTAAATCACCACTAATATAGGCTTCACTCGACTTGAGATCATACAGGGCTTTTGTGAAAACATGATAAAGGCTGTTGGTCAAGGGTAGGAAGTATTTGGTCAGAGTGAGTTCTATCTTTCCTTAAGCACTTCATTTTTTAACTGTTCTCATATTTTCTTGACCCTTTGAGTCATTTTATCTTTTTGCAGGGTTGGAGAGACACACTGTCACGCCCTTTTGTTCATTCTAGACACTTTTCTTCCTTTTATGCATTCCAAATCTTTGGTAACACTTTTTTATCAATTTCCTTTATTTATTCTTTTTGTTCATTCTTTTCTTTTCTGTCTTTTTAATTGCCTTTTTTTTCTTTCTTTTGTGCCTTATTTTTCACTTCATCACATCCCTTGTCTCTCCCCCAAATTTATGCTTTTTTCCCAGCGCCAAGGAAAGATCGGGTGCCAAGAGAGGGTAAAAGAATGGTTGAAGGCTTGTAGCTTGATTTTTGAAAGAAAGGGTTTAAAGCTCAAAAGGGTTGACTAGGGAATTTGTCTTTGGAAGGTCATGGAAGTGTTTAAATGCGTTGTTCAAGCCAATTAAGGCCTATAGTCACTTCTCAAGTCAAATTACACCTAGAATTTCGCCTAGAAAACACTCAGGGCAAGTTCTAGACTAGTGGCACGGGACTTGGACTTGCAATTTCGAATTTCTTATCACTCAATGCTAGGGGATTGATACAGAAACCGAGTCGAAGGCCCACAACGACCTTAATCGTGTTTTGAGTAACAAAATGGTCCCGCAGAACCACCCGATGATTATCGGCCAACACAAGAGTCTCACGATCGTCACTATCACCATCCTAAACACAACAGTTTGTCTTTGACCATGGGATCTAAGGCAACTGTGTTAGGCCCAAGTGAAGCTCTTCTTGAGGCACCGTTATTCATTCACTAGAAAAAGGAAAAAGAAGAAAAACAAGACCAAAAAGAGAAAAACAGACTCAAACCCTTAAGAAGGTTGTCACACCATACATCCTTGGGAAGAGCCACCCGGTTCACACAAATTCCAACTTTGGAAAGAACCGTGGCGTTAAGAAAGACAAAGGTTTATTGCTCATGCGAAATTCAAAACAAGAAGCTAAGAAAGAAAAATAAGAAGCTATAAAATAGAAAAAGTGCGTAAAGTAACATGTGTGGGATAGAATGAATATGTACATGAGGGGAATTAGACGAATATACATAGGGGATGAATATTTACAATGAAGAGTTAACTTATACATACCAAAAAATAAGAAGTTATAAAAGTACTAGGATAGTAAACGTATTTACAAGCCAAAATGGAAAATAAAACATAAGGAAAAGAAAGAAAAATTGTCTGCATTATACAACCCGATTATCATAAAACGAAATGCCTATAGGTCCACTCCCCCAACTAAGAGATAGCATTGTCCTCAATGCTATATATCAAAAAGAGTGCACAAAAATATGGGAGAGAGATACAGTAAAGAAAACTCCTTATTGGCCCTCGGCCTGCTGTGGTCCATGCTGCTGTGTCTGAGATGGGATAGGGTCTGCCTGTGCCTGGGACTGTGATGGGGCTGGGTCTGCTGGTGCCTGTGGTGGAGCTCCCGTGGTTTGGGCCTCCTGGCTCTGGTCCTGTGTCTGCTCGGTAGCCTGACTCTGCGTGGGAGGGTCTGCCAGCACAAGTCTAATGCCCTCTGTACGGGGCAGGACCTTCCTCTTCTTCGTTGGCCTCCCCCGCTCTTCCTCCTGCACTGGCTGCTTCCCGGGCTGCTGGTCTGTGGGGTATGCTAGTAACATCTCCAGAGGTATCTGATCCCCCTTGAGCTTGTTCACCTCTTTCCTCAATTCATCCACCGACTCCTTTGAAGCATGAGTTTTCTGCAACTTCTTTGTCTCCTTTGCCAGCTTTGTCAATGCGGTCTCATGTTTTCCCACCGCCTCCAGGATCTTCTTCTAGTTCTCCAGAATCTCCTTTAGTGCATCCTCAACGGACTGTGGTACCTGTGGTGGGGGAGGAGTAGCTGGGGCTGCCACAGACTTAGAGATTGCAGACAACTTTGTAGTCGTTGACTGCATCCAATTGTTGATGCTTGTCAATGTCTGATTTAGCCTGTGGGCAGTCATAGGATGGTGGAGGGAATGTTTGTATCGGTGGAGATAGAAGGACCTGGAGCCTCCTTTGGAATAACCGGCTAGGGGAGAGATGATTCCACCACCACCACTGGCTCTTCAGAATGGCTAGTGGAGGCAACGGACTTACCCTTGAACTTCTTTTTGGGGTTGTCATTATCCAACAAATCATACCAAGAAAAGGTTGCTTTGGGCTTGATTTTTTTTGTCAAAGCGCTTCTTGGTTACCCATTGGTCTTCACAGTACATAGTCAGATAATGAGGAAAAGGGTAAGAAGTATCACCTTGTCTGATGACCCGGCTGATGACCTCAGATATAACATTCCCCACATTGATGGGGTACCCAGCCATAATAGAAGCAACCATCAAAGCTCGACTGAGGGGAAGTGTGGTTTCATGGCGTGTTGGATCCAGCCTGCAACACACAAAAGTCTCCCCCCCCTTAGCTTCAAAATTAAGGGTCTTCCTGAAAATAGTCTTCCCAGCAGGTAGTCAATCCGGAGTCTCCCCGGGCCTAGCCAAGTGCATAGCCAACCAATTCCGAGTTGCATCCGTTTATGCAAGCTTCTCCCGGTATAAAGAGTCATCCACATCGTCCATCTCTAAATATTCATTAATAGATTTCCCATCAAACGGCACTGTAAAATTGCGGACTTTGGATGCCTTCGAGTCCTTTTCAAGAAATAGAAAGTTGGTGTAGAACTCTTTCACAATATGCTCATTTGCATCCGGGAGGAACTCATTGAAATAGAGCCAACCTTTCCGTTCCCTGAACTGCCGCTTCACCTCGAGGTTGTGGGACGCCAACTCCTTGAGTGAGAATGTCCGCTCCAGTATGAGTGAACGTGTGGTCCACAACTCTCTGAACCTATGAAATGCCGGCTCACTGACAAACCGGTCTTGCCAAACATCCGGGTTCCGAGTACGCTCGACCCCCTCAACCGTTGGTGCACCTCCATCATCCTCACTTGAGTGCTCCCCAGATAGGGAGGCTGTAGGAGAAGTAGAGTATGAATGGCCACTGGAGATTGACTCAGCTTCTTGAGCTGGGGCTGGAGGAGAGGAGGTAAGGTCCTAAGGAGATGACTGCGATGAGGTCTCTTCCGATGGTGCATACTCACTCCCCAATGGTGAAGCAGGGGAGTCTCTAGCATGAGTAGCCCGTCGGGATGATTGAGGAGGAATGGTGACTTTGGAGGGTTGCCTGGGTTCCCCCGGACCTCTCCCCCTTTGAGAATCTCCTCGACCAGTTTGTTTTCGCCCACCGCCTCGTGATTGAACCATCGTCTGCAAAGTAAACACAGGTGAACATGGTTAGTACCAAAAGCACTGTTGCACAGACACTTACAATTGAAATTAAAGACCAAATGCTAAGTTGAAAGGCCACCGCGGACCGCGAAAAACCAACTGCGGACCACGGTGCTTCAGGATCAGAGAGATGCATTGTTGAATAACATGGACTGTGGACCGCAAAACATTGACCGCGGTCCGCGAAGATCATGTAAGGGTTGCATAACACAGCCACCGCGGTCCGCGAAACTGGGACCGCGGACCGGGAAAACAGCAATTGCCTAACGTTTTCAAACTTTTATCATTTCCATGCTCAAATGTTCATTTAGTTAATTCCTACATGTTTAATCAGTGTAATTGTATTCCAAGGGTCTAAAATGAACATTTTGGACTAACCCTAACATTTTTAAAGCCTAAAGATGAAAAATTATGAAAAAGAAGATAAACATCTATCGGTTAATGAAGAAAATAAAGAAATCAAGAAGTTAATTAATCAGAATTACACTTACTAGATGCTTGGATGGTGATTTGAATGAGTGCAATGCAGTTCAGAGGATGTAAGATAAAGACACAGTCCAAGGATGCTCTGAGACGTTGGAGTGCGTAAAGTAAGAAATGAAACCCTATATGCCTATTTATAGAGAAGAGTTGGGGTCCACCCCTCTTACCTACCGCGGACCGGGAAAAATCGACCGCGGTCTGCGGTCAGTCACTTATGATGGGTTCAAGAAAGAAGTCACCGCGGTCAGCAATAAATCAACCGCGGCCGCGGCGAGGCATGTTCAGAGAGGCACTCTACAGTAACTTGGCTTCGCGGACCGCGAAAAGATGACTGCGGCCGCGAAGCAAGGTTCAGTGACCTATTTTTCTATACTTAGCCAAATTTCCTGTGTCAAAATCATCCTACAACATCCAAAAACCAGTTAGTGCAAAAATGAATCTTGTTCCACCAAGAAAAACAAAAGAAAACAAAAATAAAGACACATAGGTTGCCTCCCATGAAGCGCTTGATTTAACGTCGCGGCACGACGCATGTTACCAAGATCATTTCAAATGAAGAAGTGCCACCACGTGGCTGTCATCAACCTTGCCAAGATAGTGCTTGCCCCGGTGACCATTTACTCTGAAGACTTCACCACTTTTGTTCTTGAGGTCAAGAGCCCCAAATGGAGTAACAAATACCACTTCAAAAGGTCCGCTCCATTTGGATTTGAGTTTTCGCGGGAATAGCCTCAATCGAGAATTGAACAATAATACCAAATCTCCAACCTTGAACTCTTTACCTCGAGCATATTTTTCATGTAGGTACTTCATTTTGTCCTTATACAAGGATGAACTAGAGTACACATGGAATCTAAACTCATCCAACTCATTCAATTGCTCCACCCGAAGATTTGCAGCTACATCCCATTCCAAATTCAACTTTTTCAAGGACCACATAGCCATGTGGTCCAATTCTACTGGAAGGTGGCAAGCTTTTTCGAAGAACAAAATACGGGGACATCCCAATTGGGGTCTTGTAAGCAGTTCGGTAGGCCCAAAGAGCATCATCTAATTTCTTGGCCCAGTCGCTCCTATTGGCATTGGCCGTTTTGGATAAAATGCTCTTTATCTCCCTGTTAGATACTTCAACTTGGCCACTAGCCTGAGGGTGGTACGGGGTAGTGACTTTAAGATTGACCCCATACTTGGAAAGCACGGAGGTGAAGGCTTTGTTGCAAAAATGTGACCCCCCGTCACTGATGATGGCTCGTGGAGTGCCAAACCTAGTAAATATATTCTTCTTTAGAAAGGCTATCACCTTCGGTGCTTCATTATTTGGTAAGGCCACGGCCTCCACCCACTTAGACACATAATCAACCGCTACCAAGATGTACGTGTTCCCGCACGAACTCACAAATGGCCCCATGAAGTCGATGCCCAAACGTCAAAGATATCCACTTCAAGAATTGAATTTAGAGGCATCTCGTCCTTCTTGGAAATTCCCCCAGCTCTTTGGCATTCATCACACCTTTTTACTAGATCGCCAACATCCTTATACAAAGTGGGCCAAAATAACCCACAACTAAGCACTTTAGAGGCAGTTCTTGCCCCTCCATGATGACCACCATACGGTGAGGAGTAGCAAGACTCAAGGATAGCTAGTTGCTCTTCTTCCGGTACACATCTACGGATCACCCCGTCGGTGCAAATCTTGAATAGATAAGGCTCGTCCCAATAGAAATCCAAGATGTCCCTTCTAAGCTTCTTCCTTTGGTTAGAACAGAGCTCACAAGGGACAACTCCAGTGACGAGGTAATTAGCAATATCTGCAAACCATGGCATCTCTTGCATTGACATTGAAAGGAGTTGTTCATCCGGGAAACTGTCATTGATCTCAAGTCCGTCACAAGGACGTCCTTGTTCCTCCAATAGGGACAAATGATCGGCTACTTGATTCTCACTCCCTTTTCTGCCCACGATCTCTAAATCAAACTCTTGTAGTAGCAACACCCAACGCATAAGCCTTGCCTTGGAATCCTTCTTGGTCATGAGGTACCGAAGTGCCGCATGGTCAGTGTGAACTATGACCTTGGCACCCATAAAGTAAGGGCGAAATTTCTCCATGGCAAAGACTATAGCTAGAAGCTCATTCTCTGTGACTGTGTAGTTCATTTGAGCCTAATTCATTGTCTTGCTGGCATAGTAGATTGGATGAAAAACTTTGTTCACCCTTTGTCTAAGCACAGCACCCACATCAACATCGCTTGAATCACACATAAGTTCAAAGGGTGCACTCCAATCTGGCACTGTGATGATGGGAGTAGTAGTGAGCTTGTGTTTTAAGAGTTCAAAATAATGCATACAATGCTCATCAAAAATGAATTTAGCATCATTCTCAAGCAACTTGCATAATGGATTCACCACCTTAGAGAAGTCTTTGATAAAGCGCCGGTAAAAACCGGCATGGCCAAGGAAACTCCGGACCCCTCTCACTGAAGTAGGTGGTGGCAACTTTGAAATAACCTCGATCTTTGCTTTGTCAACCTCAATACCATTTCTTGAAATCTTATGGCCCAATACGATTCCTTCTTCCACCATAAAGTGGCATTTTCCCAGTTTAAGACCAAATTCGTTTCTTCACACCGAGCAAGGACCCTATCAAGATTACCCAAGCATTCGTCGAAAGAATCCCCGACGACACTAAAGTCGTCCATACACACTTCAAGAAAGTACTCCACCATGTCTGTGAAGATTGCCATCATACATCTTTGGAAAGTGGTCGGGGCGTTGCAAATCCCGAATGGCATACGAGCAAAGGCAAAAGTGCCATATGGGCAAGTAAAAGTAGTCTTCTCTTGATCCTCCGAGGCGATCAAAATTTGATTATATCCAGAATACCCGTCGAGAAAATAATAGAAGGCCCGACCCGCGAGCCTATCCAACATTTGATCCAGGAATGGTAAAGGAAAATGGTCTTTGCGGGTCACCTTGTTGATCTTGCGGTAGTCCATACACACCCGCCATCTGGTAACCGTTCTTGTGGGAATGAGCTCATCTTTGTCATTTTTGATCACCGTCATACCACCCTTTTTCGGAACGCATTGGACCGAAGAGATCCAAGCGCTATCCGAATTGGATAGACAACTCCCGCATAGAGCCATTTTATAATCTCCTTCTTCACTACCTCTTGCATAGCTTCATTGAGTCTTCTTTGATGTTCCATGGAGGGTTTGGACCCATCCTCCAATATGATTTTGTGCATGCAAAAGGCGGGGCTAATACCCCGAATATCCGCCAAAGTCCACCCGATTGCTTTTTTTCTCCTCCTTAGCACTTTCAAATTTGATTCTACCTGCACTTGGTTTAAGCAAGAGGAAAGAATAACGGGTAAAGTACATGAGGGACCAAGATATTCATACCTGAGATGGGAAGGAAGTGGCTTCAACTCCAGATTCGGAGGTTCTTCAATAGATGGCTTTGTTGGTGGAGTCTTCCGGTTCTCCAAGTCCAATGACAATTTTCTTGGAGCATAGGAATAAGACCCCATGCCTTGAAGGGCATGGGTGCTTTCAATCATACCATCCACCACGGAGTCTTCATGATTCAATAGGGCCAACTCCACTGGGTCATCAATATGGATCATAGCACTGGCATCATCAGTAATAACCTCATACACGAGGTCCATAAAAGAGCAAACTTCAGTACTGTTGGGTTGCTTAATAGATTTGAATACATGAAAGACCACTTTCTCATTACCCACTCTGAATGTGAGTTCCCCCGCTTCAACATCAACCAAGGCCTTCCCGGTGGCAAGGAAAGGCCTCCCCAAGATAATGGGGACCTCAAAATCAACCTCACAGTCAAGGATGACAAAATCTGCTGGCAATATAAACTTGTCCACTCTCACTAGCACATCATCAATAATACCTAGGGGCCTCTTCATCGACCTAGCCGCCATTTGCAAACGCATAGAGGTCGCCCTAGGTTGTCCGATGCCCAAAGTCTTAAACACAGAATACGACATCAAATTAATACTTTCCCCAAGATCACATAGGGCTTTTGCAAAGTCTGCACTCCCAATCATGCAAGGAATAGTAAAGGCATCCGGATGCTCAAGTTTTGGTGCCATGGAGTGAACAATAGCACTCACTTGGTGAGTCATCTTAATGGTCTCACACTCCATGGACCGCTTTTTAGTCACTAAGTCCTTCATGAACTTAGCGTATCCAGGCATTTGTTCCAAAGTTTCTACCAATGGTATATTGATGGAGAGACTCTTCATCATATCAATGAACTTTTTGAACTGAGTCTCTTGCTTTTGTTTGGCCAATCTCTGAGGGTAAGGAGGGGGTGTCCTAGGCAATGGTGCCTTGGCTTGTGGGGCCACCGACTCCGGCATGTTAATAATGTGTTCCCTAGACGGGTTCACATTTCTTTCCAAGTCCTCCCCATTGTCATGAATGTCAATTCTTACTCCACCTTCTCTTGGCTCATCCATCACTTGTTCCACATAAACCGGTGACTCTTCTTGAGGCATGTCTTCGTCATCAACAATAATCTTCTTTTGCCTCGAAGTACTTGCTTCACCACTTTTCCCACTCCTTGTAGTCACCGCCATGGCGTGACTGGTATTGTTATTATTCCCACCCTTGGGGTTCACCACCGTATCACTCGGTAGTGCACTTTTCGGGTGTGTGTTTAAGGCATGTGAGATTTGACCTATTTGTACTTTGAGATTCCGAATAGAGGTGTTGCGGGAGGCCAACTGGGCGTCTGAGTCTGCATTCTTCTCCATCATCTGTTTGAACATGTTTTCTATTCGACCCATATCTGACCTTGAAGAACTTTGACCTTGAGATTGATATGGAGGAGGGTTGCTTGGTTGTTGGTACATCGGGGGCCTTTGAAAGCCCGACCCCCGAGTACCTTCGCCTCCCCAATTGTTGTTGTTGTTTCTTCCACTCCAATCCCCTCGTTGTCATTCCCCCACTGCCGGTCATTATTGTTGTTCCATTGACGATCATTAGTATTTCTCCAATTCCTAGCATAGTTGTTGTTCCAGTTTCGTGGCCTTTGATTTCCCAACTTTGATTATTACCCTGATTTCTCCAACCTTGGTTGTTGCTTTGACTATTACCTGTCCCTTGTTAGTTGTTTGCATACATAACATCTTCATCTTGGTCATCATAATCCTTACCTTGGTCATCATAATCCTTACCTTGGTCATGACCACTCGACCCCTGATCATCTTAATCTCCATGGTTTTGCCTAGCACTCCCCCGGGGTCTCCTTTGGTTTCCTTGCATATTCACTCCTTCCATAGCATTCACTTACTTCGTCCCTTGCAATTGTTGGAGTTGGGCTTTAGCAAGTTGGTTCATGGTTGTTGTGAGCTCGGCAATTGCTTGCCCTTGCTCTTGGAGTTTCTTGTGGAGACTATTCACATCGGTCTCCCCTTGAGGCACATTCGCTCTACTTTGCCAAGCCGAAGATGTGTCAGCCATTTCATCAAGAACTTCACATGCCTCCGGGTAGGTCAACTTCATGAAATTACCTCCGGCCAATTGGTTGACCACACATTGGTTTACGGTGTTGATTCCCCGGTAGAAGGTTTGTTGTATCATAGCCTCGGTCATATCATTATTCGGACACTCCTTCACCATGGTTCTATATCATTCCCATATCTCGTGCAATGGCTCGTTTGGCTTTTGTTTGAATGCCAAAATCTCATCACGGAGTGCCGCCATATGACTTGGGGAGAAGAACTTTGCAATAAATTTATCCGCGAGCTCGTCCCAAGTTAAGATTGAGTGATTGGGAAGACGCTCCAACCAATCTAGTGCTTTCCCCCGAAGAGAGAAGGGGAACAATCGGAGTCTAAGTGCATCCTCCGAGACGTTGGTTTGTTTACTCCCCCAACAAGTATCCACGAAGCCCTTGAGATGCTTGTAGGCATTTTGATGCGCGGCCCCGGTGAAATACCCTCGTTGTTCAAGGAGAGTAAGCATAACATTCGTGATTTGAAAGTTCCCCGCCCGAATCCTCGGCGGGAATTTGGCACTTGCCTACCCGTCGTTTGGTAGGACCCGAGGGGCAAATCTAGGGAGTGGATGTGGGGGAGGGTCTGGAATATCATCTTGGTTGTTGGCCTGTCGGTCCCTTCTTTGTGGAGGAAGTTGATTGATTTCCTCTTCCTGATTATCATATACCTCCTCCCCCGGAATCACATTTCCCAGTGGATCAACCATTGTACCTAAGTAAATAAAACAAGGCAGTTAAAAAAAATAGAAGGAAGGAAAAACACGCTACGCTTATAGTCATAAAGATAGTCACACCGTTAGACTCCCCGGCAACGGCGCCAAAAAGTGATCGCGCCTCACCCACACTACTATATAAGTAGGAAGGCAAGGATCGTGTAACTTTTACCCGAGTGGTCGGGATCGAATCCACAAGGAGTCTATAATGGGAGTGAGTGTCTAAGTAATCTAGAAGGGTCGAGTGTTTCTAATTGCACTTCTAAACATTTGCTTGGTTTGAACTATGCTAAGTATATTCTATTGATTGTATGCTAATTAATGGCTATATTGTTTTTGGTGTTGTTTTCTGATGATGATAAAGGCACTAGGGTCGTGACCTTTGCCTAGGTGGATACATAACGGATTTCAATTCTAAGGTTGGGACATTGAATAGGGATACAACTATAACCAATGCACGAACATACCCACTCTATACCTCTCGGTAGTTTGAGTGGCTTTGCCATAATTACCTCTCTCGAGGCCAATTGGGTATCAATTAATCAAGCAATTGAGGCTTAGGTAAGGTATTACTCTCTCGAGGTTTAACCCGTTAATTAGGGCTCACGTATGGTTTTACCATTTCTGGGTTTAACCCAATTGATTGGGACTACCAATCTCTTGATAATGCCCTAATTCCCTATTAGGCTAATTTTCTAGACTCAAGTCCTCTTTCTCAAGAAGGACCCAAGTCATGGAAAGGCTAATTAGTGTTTGCAACCACTAATTATGGCAATAAGAACCCTAAATTAGCCTAAATAGCCAACACCCATTAATTTCCCAACCTTAATTTCAAAAACCCATTATATACCCACACTAGGGTTGAGCCACAACCCTAGCTAATGGGTCTAGCTACTCATAATCAAACATAGAAGCAATGATAGAGAAGAAAGAGAACCCATTAGTTGATTCTTAATAAAGATATTGAAGATTCAATGTTAAAAATATAATAATAAAGCTAAAAAGATGAAAACTCAAAAGTATTCACGTGCTCTCTACTTCAGAAATTCCCAGATATCTAAAGAAATTACAAAATAAGCTATTTATAGTCTGCGAAAACATGACCGCGGTCCGCGAAAGACAACTGGGTGCTTAACCACTGGGCTTCTGAAAATGCTCCGCGGACCGCGGTGAGCTGTGCCTTGAAAAAGCCCTCTCTGAATCTTGGAACCGCGGACCGCGAAATAAGGACCGCGGCCGCGGTGAGCTGAGCTTTAAAGATCCACCTCTTTGAATCGTGGTACCGCGGACCGCGAAATAAGGACCGCGGCCGTGGTGGTTCTTTACTTGATCAGTTTTTGTTGTCCTTGGTACTTGTGCCAGATCCACTCCTGTTTTGAGCCTATTCTTGACTGAATGTCATTATTTCTGGTTCAATCCTGAATCAAGCACAACATATACGTTTTCGGGGCTACTTTGTATATAATTATAACAAAAACTTAGGTCTAGAAGAACGAAAAACAAGGCAAAAAATCCAAGTTATCAGTTAGCGGGCATTTTGGCCTTGGGACAGTTGCTGTTTTCTGGTGTTAGTACAGCATGGGTCTGTTCATCGCGATCGTGTGGCAATTGTCGCAATCGCTTAGATCAATTAGGATCCTGGTCATATTTGTGCATCGCGATCGCGTGAGGTGAGGAGCTTATGCAGTGCGATCGCGTAGGCCTAGTCCGCGATCGCGTAGAGTTTGCCAGGCGCGTGGGGAGCGGGGTAAGTTGTTCTTCGGGATCGCGTGAGCCGGGCTGTGATCGCGTGGGTTGAGGTTCTATTGAGCCGCGATCACGTGGGCTTTCTTGCGATCGCGGAGAGTATTTTTGGGATCCTGAATATTTGTGAATCGCGATCGTGATGTGGGTCGCGCGATCGCGATGAATTAGAACTGGGCAGTATTAAATTAAACCCTCTGCGACCATTAAACCTTTTAACACCATTTTTTAACAGGAAAAGAGCTTGGAGGCGATTTTGAAGAGGGGAAATCATTGTTCTTCGTTGAGGCAAGTATTTTGGACCCTAAAACTCGATTATAGGTGATTAAGGAACATAATATCAGTGTTTAATTCATGAAAATCAGTAGAGAAAGAGGGAGTTAGGGCTTGAGATTATGAGACCTTTAGGGGCCGATTTAAGGGGTCAAACGAACTCCGATTTTAGCGTTCTTTATATGTACGGACTCGTGAGATGATGAAGAACATTTTGGTATAAAATTTGTTGAGTTCCGAGATGCGGGCCCGGGGGTTAGGTTTTGGCTAATTTCGGGTTTTGAGCTAAAATTGGTATTTTTCAAGTGGAATTCATTCCTTAAGAATAATTTGATGATAAAGATCTGATCTCTATATATTTGGAGCGCTCGGAAGTTGATTCGAGAGACAAGCGCATTGCGGAGTAGCTTTTCGGGCTAGTTTGAGGTATGTAATGTCTTTAAATCCTGTCATGAGGGTATGAAACCCCAGACCTCGCATCCTTTCACGGATTTTGGAATGCAAAGATTGGAAATTTAGAAATATTTCTTTTTAGGCAACTATTGAGTTGCGAAACCGATTTTAAAGCCTATTCTTAATATTATTGATATATTTTGATATGTTTTGGGATGTAAGCCATGTTTGGTGCCTAGTGCCGATCTGTTTACCCCTTAGGGGCTGTTTTTACTATTTTCCTCACTTGATATGTATGATTTTCACTCAGTCTTTTCTTGATGATTGTTTTGACACTCAGAGTATTTTGATATTATTCCTTGAAAATGAAACACTGTTTTTGGGTCGAGAACCTGGTATAATGATGGCCCGAGTGGCATGTTGAGAGTGTTTGACTGAGTGAGGTCGCGGGACAATATTGTGAGTGATTTATGCCATGATGTGGCTTTTTATAATGCTTGGGCTATAGGAGCCTCTCCGGAGTCTGTACACACCCCTAGTGAGAGCAGGTACCTACTAAGTGCGAGTGATGCCCGCGGGACTGATACTGAATGACTGCGCGGTTGCCCGGTGGGCTGATACTGAGTGATGGTAAGGTACCGAGGGAAATGTTATGAGAGATGATTATGGGCCGAGGGTCATATTTATGATGATATTTTACTGAGTTTTTGACTATGATTCACTTTATTTTTCAAACTGATATTACTGGGAATTTTACAGAGAAATATTGGAAAATATACTTGTTTCAAAGGATTTTTTTCTTCTGGAAATTGGTTTTTGAACTTATGTATACGTTATTGAGACTTGATGTTTTACTTTGTGGATCAGTGTATCTGTGCTGTGTGTTTCATATACTTTAGACTGTGATTTATTTTCATTACTACTGAGTTGACGTACTCATCATTACTCCCTGCACCTCTGTGTGCAGATCCAGGTACTAGTTCGGAGCAGTAGTCGTCCGAGTTCGTTATCGGCAGCTTACGGGATTTTGAGGTAGCTGTCCAGCGTCCGCAACTTCTTCATTTCCCTTCTTCATATAGTATTAGTATTTGATTCGTAGACGTTTATTAAGACATTAGTAGAGTTAGTTTATTTCTTAGATGCTCGTGATCGGTTGACTCCAGTCTTCGGAGAATTGCTTAGACTATTAGATTAATATTATTGGGGCGTAAAGACTTAAAGAACCATTGACCAAAATGAATTGGCGGGAGATGTGGTAAGAACCATTGATAATTTGACTTTTGTATTGAGTTAGAATATGGCTTCGAGTTATGAGTATTGAAGGACCTCTCGTGTAATTTAGTTGTGGAGTGAAGTGGGTTTTCCTGTTATGTTCTGAGTTCCTATGATGTCTTTTGAGCTGACCAATGCCCCAACACTGTCTAGGTATTTGATTGCCGGTGTATTCAGCCGTATTATAACTCCTTTGTTATTGTATTTATTTATGGCATCTTGTCGTACTCTCGTAGCCAGGGATAGCATACTCGGCATTTGATGATGGTATTACAAGGATATAGGGAGGAGAAGCTTTGTGCGAAGTTCTCCAAGTGTGAATTGTCGGCTCAGTTCAGTAGCATTCTTGGGACACGTGGTGTCCAGTGAAGGTATCTATGTGGTCATACGAGTGTGAGTAGAGCTTCTAGAAGCTCAAGATTTCCTTGACCACAACTCCAGTGTTAGTATTGCCATCAGCTTCAGGTTCTTAAATCGCTTAATGGGATGTCTCGAGGGCAGGCAGTGGTTGTGTTCTAATATAGGAAGGTATAGTGATTGCGTGATAGCTACGATTTTCGGAAGTGTATAGAGAGATATCATTTTGAGGTTAAGCAGGCAGGGGTATTTCCTGAGGTGTGTGACCCCTATGTTTATCTGTAGCAAGTTCTCTCTATCAGTAAATGATGTATGTTGTAATTTGAGTTTAGACCACTCGTGGGAAGTGGCATGACCATTACAATGGTTGATGCGAGATTTGCATTTGATTTGAGTGTTAGATGGTTTGGGTCATATAAGCTTATGGAGGATTTAGTTGAACCTCACCACAGTATGGTGGCAGTGATAATGTGTGGGCATCGTGAGTTAATGTTTGTCTTGATCTTTGGATTTGAGCCAAGTTAAGGAGTCCGCTAATGATAAATTTATTACACGATTATGTGTTGTATTGGTTTCGGTTCGAGGTATGGTAGAGAATCAGTTATGACCTACAAAGGTGGATTCTGGGAATGACTCGAGTGATGGAAATTTCTTCGATACAAGTTGTAATGTACTTTACGGATAGAGGAATTCATTGAATGATGGAGTTGTACTGGTAAGTGTAGAGTGCGCAATGTATGAGTGTGCTTGTTGCTTCAAGGGTGTGGATTACTTTCCTAGTATGTGGTTTGCAAGTTGGGTCAGGTCGTTCTGTTTACTTGGTCAGGGTAATTGAAATTGCATAGAGTGAATGACGTTCGAGAATGATTCAGACAGAATCAAGGTTATATGTACCGATCGAGGATCTTCAAGGTGTGAGAAGGGCTAGAGCTGAGATTTATGGGGAAGGTGTCAAGGCTTGTGGTGCATTTGCATTATCAGGGATTCTATCCATCAGTATCAGGAAAGTGAAGGCAATGACTTTAAGTTCGCAGGAAGTCTCTTCAGGGTAAGTATTTCTAATGTGGTGCATTTGGGGATAATAAAGGGAGTATTGAGAGGCTCATGAGCCTTAGACGATATATTTTTATGCTCAGGTTTCTTGCAGTGTGTCGGGATTGAGAATCACGGTATTATGGCAAGAAGAAGTATCAATTTGAAGGTAAGTCAGAAGGAACTTGCGTAAATAAGACAGCTTGGTAGTACGTCAGATCAGCATGATAAGGGATATGATTAGTTCTTTGGGTGTTTATAGGGTAATGAGTTGTTACAGGTGTTTCTTAGCAATTCTCTTGGAATTTAGTGGCATGCGTAGCTTGGTTGAGTTAGAAGGATTCAGTCCTGGCGGTTTGGTGTTGTACAAATGTGATTCGGGAGTTCTTGATGGTTTCTACCACAGTTAGAGATGTATATTTCTACTGGCGTGAGGGCCGTGTGATATATAGTGATTTTGCTTCTAGATGGGATCAAATGGAAAGTTCTTGGATAGTTGGGTACGTAGTTGTTTGTGGCTAGGAAGGGAGCATGAAGTTCTCATATTTATCATAGGATTACATGGCGTATGTGGTATTTTGTGTATAGTGGAGAGTGGCATATGTGAGGTCACGGTTCAGTTCTGGAAGGAAGGTCAAAACTGGCAGTTTCAGATGATTAGGTAAAGGGTACCACTATTGGGTGTCTGGATGAGAGTATACATTCATAAAGGACAATGTGTTTGAATAAGGATGCTTCATTGGTGTTACGACGCTCTCTTGTTGGATCGACTGTTGGTATTCAATGTTTCTTGGTGACATAGAGGAATTATGGGGGTATCCCTCGTGGAATGATAAAGTATTAGGGGCGTGCTATATATTTGAGTGGTGGAATTGGGATCAAATATAGTAATTGGTGCGCCTCATGGATTTTGAGACTGAGAGTTTTCATGAACAGATTATTTTTGTAGTTGTGAACTATGAGGGTGCGAGCAAAGCTATTCAGGTGTTAGTATATGTCATGATTCAGTCATTATGAACCTTTGGAGAGTTATCTACCTGTTGTGGATGACCAGAGTTGATTTAGAATATAATTATTGGTAGGCCAGTATGGGTGTGTGTTCTACACTGAGTCAGAATTATTGACCCCAAATTGCTATTATTGAGGGATGTACCATTTGATTGTCATTGAGCTTATTCGTGCTTTGGAGTGATCTATGAGTTATCTTTCAGTGTTCGAGGAGTTGTGATCATTGGTTTTATGTGCATAGGGTGCGGTTCTAATTGGGCTTATTAGCAAGATTTGAGTAAGGTAAGTAATTGGGTGCTACATGATTGAGACGTGTTGGTTATGTTATTGCTGGTTTGGGTGGCATGGTATCGTCCGATTTCCCCCGTGGTTATGGTAATGCACTTTGAGTACATCACATGGTTATTGATTTTGAGCAAGGTGGCTTGGAGTATTTCATGTGGTCCAGCTTTTGGATGGGATCACGCTTTGCAACTCAGTTAGGTAGAGGTATGATCCTTGGTGTCGTATTTATGTGATATGGTTTCACGATGTGTATCAGGCTTTTAGCATGATGTGGTAATGGCAAGAGTAATGGCAGGATAGTCCTCTCGTGTGAGTCTTCTCTATTTTATGAATTGAGCTCTTGGGATGTTGTCATTGAGTGCAAGAGTTGCACACGTTATGGCTCTGGATGGTATTCATACTGATCGGACGCATGGTTGTTGGTTTCTACGTGTTTCTTTCATCATCGGCAGTATATGGAAGTGCTAGAGCGAGGCATTGCTTGATAAGAGGATATGTACCGGTATTGGGTTGTTTTGAGCAGCTATTGTGATTAAGGAGTTATCGCGATGGGTGGTTGAGTCATGCGATATGTTATGTGGTTTCATCTTGGGTTACTGATATGGCTTGATACAGCGTGTTCAAACTATTTCAGCTTATAGTTGTATGATTTGAACTTGTAAATCATTTCAGAAGTGGAACTTGGTTTTAAGGTTTATGGGTCAAGATTGGATTTCGAAATTTCAACTGTGTTGTGCTATTAGACCTATATGGGGTAGAGTGACGTGGGATCACCTCTGAATATGTGCATGGTAGGTTACACAGCAATTTTGGTGGTGTGTGGAACAACTCTAGAAACGTTCGAGGACGAACGCGTGTTTAAGTAGGGGACAATGTAATGACCCGGTCGGTCGTTCCGTAGAATTTGCATTATTATTGCTGTTATTGCCTTGTCATAGGTTGGTTACGCTGTTATTGATGTGTTAGAGTTGGTAGGCTCGGAATCGGAATGATTATAATGAGAATTTAGTCACTTAGTCTTTAAAAAATAGCCTTATAGTTGAAAAAGTCAACTAAGAGTTGACTTATTGGTAAACGACCTTGGAATGCGGATTTTATGACTCGAATAGCTTCGTTAGGTGATTTGGGACTTAGGAGTGTGTTCAGAATATTTTTGTGATATCTGGTGTAGAATTAGGCTTGAATTGGCGAAAGTTAGTTTTTGGTAATTTCCGATCGGCAGTGGAAAATAGGCTATCGGGGTCGGAATGGAATTCTGAAAGTTGGAACAGGTTCGTAATGTCATTTTGGATATGTCTGCAAAATTTCAGGTCAATCGGATATGTTTTGGATAGTTTCGGCGTCGTTGGTGGAATTTAGAAATTTCAAAGTTCATAGGCTTGAATTCGATGTGATTTGGTATTTTGATGTTGTTTTTGGTGTTCCGAGGGTGCAACTAAGTTTGAATGATCATTTACGATGTGTTGGTATATTTGGTTGGGGTCCCGAGGGGCTCAGGATTAATTTTGGGTGGTTAGCGAGCATTTTGGCCTTGGGAAAGTTGCTGTTTTCTGGTGTTAGTGCAGAAGGGGTTTGTTCATCGCGATCGCGTGGCAATTGTCGCGATCGCGTAGAGAAATTGGGAGCCCGGTCATATTTGTGCATCGCAAACGCTGAAGTCTGGTCGCGATCATGTGAGGTGAGGAGATTATGCAGTGCGATCGCATAGGCCTAGTCCGCGATCGCGTAGAGTTAGCCAGGCGCGTGGGGAGTGAGGTCAGTTGTTCTTCGCGATCGCGTGAGCCGGACTGCAATCGGGTGGGTTGAGGTTCTATTGAACCGCGATTGTGTGGGCTTTGTTGCGATCGCGGAGAGTATTTTTGGGCTGCTGAAGATTTGTGAATCGCGATCGTGATGTGGGTCCCGCTATCGCGATGAATAAGAACTGGGCAGTATTAAATTAAACCCTCCGCGACCATTAAACCTTTTAACACCATTTTTGAACGGGAAAAGAGCTTGGAGGCGATTTTGAAGAGGGAAAATCATTGTTCTTCGTTGAGGTAAGTATTTTGGACCCTAAAACTCGATTATAGGTGATTAAGGAACATAATATCAGTGTTTAATTCATGAAAATCGGCAGAGAAAGAGGGAGTTAGGGCTTGAGATTATGAGACCTTTAGGGGTCAATTTGAGGGGTCAAACGAACTCCGATTTTAGCGTTCTTTATATGTACGGACTCGTGAGATGATGAAGAACATTTTGGTATAAAATTATTCGAGTTACGAGACGCAGGCCAGGGGGTCAGGTTTTGGCTAATTTCGGGTTTTGAGCTAAAATTGGTATTTTTCAATTGGAATTCATTCCTTAAGCATAATTTGATGATAACGGTTTGATCTTTATAGATTTGGAGCGCTCGAAAGTTGATTCGAGAGGCAAGCGCATTGCGGAGTAGCTTTTCGGGCTAGTTTGAGGTAAGTAATATTTTTAAATCCTGTCATGAGGGTATGAAACCCCAAACCTTGCATCCTTTCACGGATTTTGGAATGCAAAGATGGGAAATTTGGAAATATATTCCTTTTAGGCAACTATTGAGTTTCGAAACCGATTTTAAAGCCTATGCTTAATAGTATTGATATATTTTGATATGTTTTGGGCTATAAGCCACGTCTGGGGCCTAGTGCCGATCTGTTTACCCCTTAGGGGCTGTTTTTACTATTTTCCTCACTTGATATGTATGATTTTCACTCAGTCTTTTCTTGATGGTTGTTTTGACACTCATAGTATTTTGATATTATTCCTTGAAAATGAAACACTATTTTTGGATCGAGAACCCGATATAATGATGGCTCGAGTGGCGTGTTGAGATTGTTTGACTGAGTGAGACCGCGAACCAATATTGTGAGGATGTTATGATATGAGAGAGGCCGAGGGCCAATATTGTGAGTGATTTATTCCATGATGTGTCTTGTTATAGCTCTTGGGCTGTAAGAGCCCCTCCGGAGTCTGTACACACCCCCAGTGAGCGCATGTACCTACTGAGTGCGAGTGATGCCCGCGGGGCTGATACTGAGTGACTGTGAGTTGCCCGCTGGGCTGATACTGAGTGACTGTGAGGTTGCCTGATGGGCTGATACTGAGTGACTGTGAGGTTGCCCGCTGGGCTGATACTGAGTGATGGTGAGGTGCTGAGGGAAATGTTATAAGAGATGATTATGGCCCGAGGGGCAGATTTATAATGATATTTTACTGAGTTTTTTACTATGATTCACTTCATTTTTCAAACTGATATTACTGGGCGTTTTACGGAGAAATATTGGAAAATATACTTGTTTCAACGGATTTGTTTTCTTGAAATTGGTTTTTGAACTTATGTATACGGTATTGAGACTTGATGTTTTACTGTTTGTGGATTGGTGTATATGTGTTGTGTGTTTCATATACTTTAGACTGTGATTTATTTTCATTACTACTGAGTTGGCGTACTCATCATTACTCCCTGCACCTCTGTGTGCAAATCCAGGTACTGGTTCGGAGCGGTAGTCGTCCGAGTTCGTTATCAGCAGCTTACACGATTTCGAGGTAGATGTCCAGCGTCCGTAGCTTCTTCATTTACCTTCTTCATATATTATTAGTATTTGATTAGTAGATGTTTATTAAGACATTAGTAGAGTTAGTTTATTTCTTAGATGCTCGAGATCGGTTGACTCCAGTCTTCGGAGAATTGTTTAGACTATTAGATTAATATTATTTGGGCGTAAAGACTTAAAGAAGTTATTTTATACTATGTTTGTTGTTTGTTATTTATTTGTGAAATATTATAATAGAATGAATGGGTAGTGATGTGATGGTGGGCTAGCCTAGTTCCACGATAGGCGCCATCACGACCTGTTAAGATTTGGGGCCGTGACAATAATCAATCAAGAAAGAATGCTGATGATTTGTTGAAACAAAAACAATCAATTCAAAGTGCATTTTCTAAACAATCTGATCAACAAAAGTTAGAATATCAGACTCGTTTAGAAGCTGGTTGATGTGATAAGGTATCTTTTGACCTAAGGAACTATCATTTCATAGATATCACGAAGATGAATCATCTGTTAATAGAGGTAAATTTATTGAACTTCTTAAATTGTATGCTAAACGGTGTAAACATGTTGGTGATGCACTTACAAGAGCTCCAAAGAATAATCAATTGACTTCTCCGTACGTTAAAAAGGATATTATCACCGCATGTAAAATGAAAACAATTAAATGTATCATTGAGAATTTAAATGGTGATTACTTTTCCATCTTAGTTGATGAATCTTGTAATGTTTCATGTAAGCAGCAAATGACTATTGTTGATGTCACGATCCAAATTCCCAACTTTAGGGATCATGATGGCGCCTAACCCTACACTTGCTAGGCAAGCCAATGTTATAGTTCGATTAGCTAATTTTCCTTGATTATTTACTTAAACACAATAAAGAAGACCGAGCGACTGTACAAGCTAAAACACGACTGGGTGAAATATCCAACCTCACGAACTGATTTTCCATCTGAATGTCTGAAGCTAACAATCTCTCACCGACTGGAATAAATGCAAGGCTGCCCATACTCACCGCCTTCCTACTCAATGCGTTGGCCACTACATTGGCCTTCCCCGGATGATACAATATAGTGACGTCATAATCTTTTAGTAACTCTAACCATCTACTATGTCTCAAATTAAGATCCTTTTGCTTGAACAAGTATTAGAGACTGCGATGATCCGTGTACACCTCACATGGCACACCATAAAGATAGGGCCTCCAAATCTTCAATGCGTAAATAATGGCTACCAACCCTAAATCGTGGACAGGGTAATTCTTCTCATGGACTTTCAACTGTCGCGACGCATACGCCCTCACCTTGCCATCTTGCATTAATATTGCACCAAGTCCAATACGAGATGCATCACAATACACTGTGTACGATCCTAAACCTGTGGGCAACACCATCACTGGCGCCGTAGTCAAAGCAATCTTGAGCTTCTGAAAATTGAACCTACACTCATACGACCATTTGAATGGAACGCCCTTTGGTTCAATATGATCTTAATAGTTGTTCATAATCAATTACAGAATCACCAAATAACTTCACGTTAACAACAATCTCCTTTCAAACCTTCACAATACTGATAACGAGATGTGATGCATGAAGAACTCATAATTATATACCCGAATTAACGTGTCTCATTTAACGCCACATGGAC
The DNA here is from genome assembly GCA_005239495.1 of Nicotiana undulata. Lineage (NCBI taxonomy): Eukaryota > Viridiplantae > Streptophyta > Magnoliopsida > Solanales > Solanaceae > Nicotiana > Nicotiana undulata. Next base: position 50,217 of record ML244489.1, read on the forward strand.
GGGCACCTACCTTGTAGGTTAAATCTCAATAATTATAGCACGAATTTGGCAAATTATGCACAGAAAATTTTTATACAATTTTTTTTAAATAAACCTAACAGACATGACTCCCTATTAGTACTATAGTACAAATTTTAATTTCACAAGGGAGAATTTAAACACAAGAATTTTTCATCATAAGGATCTCATCCTTACATAACTTTCACCCCGGCTCGTAGCCCGATTTAAACATATCAAATAAATACTAAAATGCGAGGATCTCGCCCTCAATTCTGAATCACAAGTAATATGCATATCGTGCCGATCGAAACATTCCATTTTCTTCTTTTAAATATTTTCCGTTAAAAAAATATTACAACACGTAATGATAGACATAACTATCTCCATAGAATTTCTCAATACAAGTATATTTTAGAGTTACGAAGCTCACCCGAGAGTGGAGCATATTAGGAGGAATTTTCTAGATACTCATAAACGAGTCAAGTTAGGGAAATTATCACTTTATAATAACTAGAAATTATACTTGTAATGACACCATATGGTGTAGCGACCTCACCATACCATAGAAAATATATCAACAGGCTGGGTCTCCACCTCTAGGAGTCTAACCTCCACTTTTGACATGTAAATTGAATTGTAACTGCAACGCGGAACGTAGCCTGAAGGCTCTGATGAAATATGACTCTCCTAAGTCTAGGACAATTTCTACCACTAGAGTATCAACCTGCCGTGAGTCGTACAAAATCTTACAATCATAATCGAGTCCTTTAATGAGTCTGGGGATTCGCACTCTGGCTATGTGAACCGAAGTAAGAGTATGGCGGGCTAACTTATCAAACCTGATGGCATATCCTGACACTGTCATGGTGACCTGACGCAACCGTTCAAACCCTATGCGCCATGCATTATGGAGAGTCCGAGAAACAAACTCTTTCAGTAGCATTTATGAGAACTGAGTAAAGTAGTTGGTGTTGCAATGGCTGGTCATCCTCTTCGTAGGCTTACGACAAACACCGACTGCAAATTTCTTCTTTTACTATGTTGACCCAACACTGCTGAGCTACCCCAAAACCCGCAACCGTGACTTCCACGTTGTGTAGATCCTCTATAGATTTAAAGTTGTTTATATAACTCATTTGGTGCTGAGGTATATGGTTATTAAGGAGGCAGACATACCGCAAGTCCCAGCTTTATCTCTTGCAAAATTTCAGGCCTTATACATTCCAGGACAAAACCGCTATAACACATGACCCCGCAATCTATTCCTTGACAGTGGACTTCCCCACCTGGCACAAAATCATAGGTCACAATGCCTGATAATCCATAATGTTAAACTTCACAGCTCATATGAATCAACAATGCTGCTTTAAACTTATTCCCATGTTCTGCGATACTGGAGTAGCTATAAATCCTTCTGGAATCTGAACTGATCCAACATGTACCGACTGAGCTAGAACCTCCGCGTCTAGATCCATTTGAGACTGTACAATAGCTACTGATGTTCGAGCTCTAGACTGAGCTCTGCTTCTGTCTCTTCCCCTAATTGTAGCTGTCATTGGGGCTCCATTTCTTGTCCGGTTGTAGACGCATTGCGTGTTGTCGAGATTTCCGAGAGGAAAATAATAGAATAGTTCAATCATTAGTGATAGAATAAATTCGCACGATAGAGTAGAATAGACATGAAATTTTTCCTAACTCGATAGCCTCTAAAAGATAAGTACAGACGTCTCCGTACCGATCCTTCAAACTCTACTAAGCTTGTTCGTGAATTGTGAGACCTAAGTAACCCAGTGCTATGATACCAACTTGTCACGACACAAATTCTCAACCTTAGGGATCGTGATGGTGCCTAACACTACACTTGCTAGGCAAGCCAATGTTATAGTTCGATTAGATAATTTCCCTTGATTATTTACTTAAACACAATAAATAAATTTAAAGCAATCTTAATCTAATGAATTCCAACAAATAACTACAAATATAAAATAATAAGCAGATAAATAAACTGAGCCACAAACTAATTATATATATAACCCTAAGACTACCCCAGGGTCTGGTGTCACAATTCACGAACGTCTAAGACTACTACAAATAATGGGCTAAAAGAAATAATATAACTGTTTTGAGAAAATATAAAACAGTCTCTATGAACTAAGAGGAGACTCCAGGGATCTGGGAACGCCGACAGATATACATCGTGTCTCCGAATGTAGAATGACAGCTACTAAAATCTCTAACGCTGGCTAGTACCTGGATCTGCACAAAAGAGTGCAGAGTGTAGTATCAGTACAACCGACCCCATGTTCTGAGTAAGTGCCGAGCCTAACCTCGACGAAGTAGTGACGATGCTAAGGCGGGCAATTATAACATATCCTGTGACAATATGTATAGATAACAAAGCAATAAAACAATTCTACACAAACCAGAAAGATAAACTACAATAATAAATAAAATAACTCAGTCGCCTATTCCAGGCCTCAGCTGTAACCAAGATCTCACATGAATTTTCAAAGTTCCAAACTTCACTTTAAAATAACCAAAGGTGCATAATATGAGAAACACTAGAGTACAACAGTAAACTTTCCAAATCCTTGTATTTAAAATCAATAAATCATAAATGTCCTCCCTTATCAATTACTTGTTGCGGCCCAACCCGATCCCACATGTCTTCCCTTATCACTATCATTTATTTCACTGTCCACCCTTATCACTATCATTTATTTCACCTGTCCACTCTTATCACCATCATTTGTTTCACCTGTCCACCCTTATCACTATAAATTTATTTTTTTATTAAAAACTTTCACAATTCAGGCCAAGCCTTTCAAAATACTTTTGTCCCAACAGTCATAAACAATAAACGGTAGTTCTCGCAAACTTCATAAATAATATCTCAAAATAAAACCAGCAGGAATATATATATATGTTTACATCTCGTAAAACGATGTCAACCCACTCCGTCTTTATGTACCACAATGAAACCAAGAAAAACAAATAATACTTTCCCAAAATGGTTGCAACAAGACTTACAACAATATAACAAACCAAGTAATTATAGAAACAACAATGAACATGAAACAATTAAAAACATGAAGCAATTAAATTAGAAACGGGGAAGAAATCATGTAAGCATACCATTGGTGGTGCACAGATACTCGTCACCTCACCTATACACCACACACATGCATTTTCACATAACAATTAAGTTGGGGATTCCTATTCCCTCAAGTCAAGGTTAAACCAAGCACTTACCTCAAATTCGCATGCCCCTCACTGCTCAATTACAACTTTTCCTTTAGAATCTTGCTCTAACTCGCTCGAATCTAATTATAATCAGGTTAATACCATCAACATAGGCCAACGAATCGAATTCCACAATAAAAACTATAAAATATGCCAAAAATTCGAAATCGGCCAAAATTTCGGCCCCCGGGACCACATCTCGAAATCAATCCAAAATGGAAGAATCAAAACCCTCGTCCTCTCCCGAGTCTAACCACAAAATTTATCAAAATCGGACTCTGTTTGGTCCCTCAAATCCCTACCTAAAATTCTCCAAAACTCAAGCCCTAACTCCCTCAATTTCACTTTAAAATCATCAATCAAATCCCAAAACGAAGATGGATTCATGAAACATAAAAAAAAACAAGTAAAGAACACTTACCCTAATTCCTATGGTGAAAATTACCTCCAAAATCGCTCATGTGAACAACTAATTTTTGACCACACCCAAATTCTATACTATTTTTGGTGTAAATATTTCTTTTAGGTCTAGTCTTGATATCTTAAACTTTGATTTTGCTCTTAATATGTTTTATTTGTTTCGTTGTATAAAAAAAAAGATACTAAAAAAAAAATCACATTCTTAGAGTATAAATAGTATTCCTAAATTAAAA
>ML244493.1:0-15442 GCA_005239495.1 Nicotiana undulata
TTATTTTTGGTAATTTGTTAACCTTCATATTGTGGGCCATCGATGCCTTAGTTATCTTTTTCGTTTTAGTTGTTAATGAGTTTATTTAGTTCAAACGTTAGCTTGTCTACCGGGTTCAACGTTAGACGTAGTCATGGCCCGAAGGTGGGATTTCGGGTCGTGACAAGTTGGTATCAGAGCTATAGGTTTCTTAAGTCTCACAACTCAGGGACAAACTTGGTAGAGTCTGAGGGATCGGTACGGAAACGTTTGTACTTATCCCCCAGAGGCTGCAAAGTTAGGAATAACTTCACATATTTCCTTCTCTGTCGTGCCAGTTGAATTCTTAATACTAATTAAGTCTCTATTTTTCTCTCTCGCAGATGGCGAGAACGCGCGCTTCCTCATCGACCGACCAGCAGCCTGATCCTCCTATTGAAGCTCCTACGAGGGGCCGAGGCCGAGGCCGTGCTAGAGGCAGAGCAGCAGCTCCAGTAGAGGACCAACAGGTAGACTTTGCCGGTGAGGTTCCTACTCAGACAGTCCCAGATGGACCATCTCAGGTCCCAGAGGGGTTCATTGCCACCCCAGTGCTTCAGGACGCTCTACTCCGCTTAGTGGGACTCATGGAGAGTGTGGCTCAGGCCGGTCTTCTTCCTACTGCACCAGCTGGATATCAGGCTGGGGGAGGGACCCAGACTCCTGCTATTCATACGCCAGAGCAGTTTGTCACTCACTTCCAGACTCCGGCACCTCAGACAGCCGGAGTAGTTCAACCGGGTATTGTGGCACCAACAGTTGAGGGAGAAGCCATGTCAGCAGACGCTCTGTGGAGGTTGGATCAGTTCACCAAGTTATTCACTACTACATTTACTGGTGCACCATCAGAGGATCCCCAGGATTATTTAGATAGTTGTTATGAGGTTCTTCGGAACATGGGCATTAGTAAAATGGAGTTGATTTTGCTACATTTCGTCTTTCAGGCATAACTCCAGTTTCATGTAAGGATATATCCTTGGTTGGCTTGGCGGTTTCAACGGCTTACCGACTAGTTTCTCAATTCGGCGTGCGTAATGAAAGGATGAAACTTCACCGAATGGGAAATAGAGCTAAGACCGCATTTGGATCTAGAGAGAACTAAGACTTTGGCTAGAAAATCCCCACAGACGGCGCCAAATTGTTTGACCAAAAAGTTTTCAAATCTTTTTGCTAAACTAAATAAAATTATGAGAAAAATGATAGATTCTAGGCAAAGATAATTAACTCTAGATCTAAGAATGACAAGCAACAAAAGCTGGATAAGGTTAAGCTTGGGAATCAATTAAGACCTTGGCAGAGACCTAAGATATGCAATGAGATAACAATATTGACATCATTATTTCGTAATATAAAGTAATGGAAGAAGAAAAAGGTTCACCAATCGTGACCACGAGATATGTCTTCATTTATTCAATGATGATGATTGCAAGAACAATAGCAAGGTTCTGAGCCTTCTCTTCTTTACAAGGTAGACTCTCAAGCCCCTCTCTGTTGTAAGTGAAGAGGTGTGTGATGTTGGAACCGTCTCCCCATCCTCATCTTCATAGTCTCACCTAGTATTTATACAAAGTATTTTCATTTACCCAACGGTCCTTAACCAGAGTACATAAGTCTTTTGATCGTACTTTAGATTAACCCTCTAAAGCACTGTGACGTATTCTTTGCTGTGTAGGCCTTTTGAATGCACGACATCGGCCGTGGCCGAGGCACTCGTCGCTATAGTGCCTCATAAATACAACTTCAGCTTACACGACCCTTTGCCGTTCTGTTTCATGCGGATTTCCTTTTGATCAAATTTCGACCCATACACTTCCGATATTGGATCGTTAAAGAAAGAAAATAAATAAATAAATATAGAATTTTTATCAAAAGAAACATCTAAGATAAATTTGAAGAAAATAATAAATAGAATTTTCATCGAAAGGAATTTCTAAGATACATGTCAAATAAGTATGCGCATAGAAGACCTGAAAGATGAGACCTTGACGTGCTTTAATGTATTCAACGTTTAACCAAAAATATATTTTTTGTGTGTTTCGAATATCAAATTTTATTTCACTTTTCCTAATGTAGATGAATATCAAATAGTTAATGAAAATTAAATATTTAGAAAATAAAATAAAGAAAATTTTATTGATAGTCGCAATCCAAAAGGAGAGAATAAGATCTTCAAATGGCAAAATAAAATATAAGCAAGTAACAGTATAATTTCCTGAATTTCTTGATGATCCTCCAAGATATGTGTACATGAAAAAATATGCTATGCTAGGTAGTTGCATAAGAGAGTGACGCGTGGAGCCGAAGGCAGAGGATAGTTAAAACAAAAGACAGTTGTTCCATTTGTCACCTAACACTCATAAAGATGCAATATATAAGTGTCACTCCGGTAGCATTCAATGAAGAATATTCCACAGCATTTAGTACACCGCCCGTTACAAAGAATTTGTCATTGATGTTCACCGTTACACATTCTTCAATGGACCTCATAATTGACATTAAATAAGGGTATGATCATTGGAGTTTGTTCCCTAGGTGCAGCTATAAATAGTGAGCTATGTTATCATTGGCAAGGACACGGAATTTCTGGCAAATTTATGCTATAATCAATTCATAACTCTATACAGTTTTATCTTCTTACTTTTTGATTTGATTACTGTTGTGCCCGGAAGCCTCGCTCCCGGAACTACTATTTCTGCTATTTCATATTCATATCAAGGCTAAGAGCTACATATTTCTTCAATTCTTTTATTATCTTAGGATCGAATAATTCACTTGTCTAGAAAACACGTATAAATTCAATTGTACCATTTTACGGGTAAACAGTTTGGCGCCCACCGCGGGGCCTAGACAACTATGTAATTTAGTTGATCCTTGCCTATTTTACTAACGTGTTTTGATTATTTGTCTCGGAAAAATATTAAAAAAAGGGGCATATAATGAAGTTAACAACACATATAATCTTGAGGCTTAAGGACACCAACCTTATCACAAGGATTCAGTTAGTGACACCCTCAATGAGGGGAACGATGTACACCGGTCCACGACAGGCGTGTTTAACAAAAGAATTAGATCCTTTGACCAAAGCTATATTTAGGATAAACGCAGGTTACTGATAATCAAGGAAATGATAAAAGAAAATAAATTGAAAGTAATAATGACCCGCTGCAAAGTAAAGTGCGTAGTATTAGAAGTTCTCAGATGATCTTTACAAGTTATCTTCCCTTCCTTTATATAGTTTTTTTTTTAAAATAACGTTAATTCTTTCAATGATCGCTCATTAATGGATAATTATTACATTAATGAGGCGTAGGGTAACTATAACTGTTGCCTGTAGGTTACATAACGTATAGGTCATTAATTGAGGATCCCCGAATTTGCCCGGAGCTCTGTCCGGATTCACTGTGACCGTGTCTCTTCCCTGTCTTAATTAAGTTGAGTTTTCCGTGGTTGATGAACTCAAAGGTTTATTGAACCGTGCCTCTTTGTTCCGTACCTCTTTACAGATTCATATCCAACTGCCATGTTTTCCTTGGTCCACGTAGCTGGCTGAGTTGTCAAGAATCATTTTACGTGTAAGACTCTTTTTTACCAATACAGATAGTCCCCCCCACTTACCATTTATTTATCGATTAATATTTGGTAAGTGGATACGTATTTATGGAGGGAATTTTTTTCCGCCTCTTTTCCTCGAAAACATTATATCCTTCTATGAATATAGGCGTCGTTTGTCACTTCCATTTAATGCTCATTCCACGCGTCCTTCTTAGATTGGTTCTGTGGTTACTTGGTGCCTTTTAGGGATTTTTGCAGCTGCGTCAGTCCCGAAGTGACACCTTCAATTATGACTTCTCAACATTATTTTTCCTATGTTTGACGGTTGTTCTTAGGTATAAATACCCTTCTTCTTTTCTTTACTTTCACGAAACACTTTCTAACTTGTCTTTTTTACTTGTAAAGAATTTTTTTCTTGCCTTTGTAAACATGTCTTCTTCAAATCAACCCAAAAGAGTAATAGATGTTGAAAATTTAACACCATCTTCTTCTCCGACTAGGAGTCGGAGGAGTGGTAGACTAAGGAGTCTAGGATCCACTCCTTCGAGAGGCTCTTCTTCTTCTCAGATGATCTCCCCTCCTTCTGCTCGGTCTCTTGTTTCTCCTAGGGCTAGGGCTTCCCGTTCTTTGTCTAGAGGTAGAGATGAACACCTTCGTGAACCCAGAGTTGATGAAATTATCCCCGCTGAGTTTCTCTTTACTAGGGATAATCAAGTTCTTGTAGATCAGTCTTCTTCCCTTGACAGTGTTGAGAGATATCTAACCCTTACGGAAGGTCAGATTTCCCTAGTTCGTAGGGAGTGTTTTTGGAGGTCTGATTTCCCTATCTATATTCTGAATAGTAATCAAAGGATAACGTCTTACATGACGGGATATTCTTTTGTTTATACGTACCCTTTTACTTTAGGGTTTAGACCTCCCATTGATCCAGTCATAATTGAATTCTGCCATTTTTTCAATATTTGCTTAGGACAAGTTGGTCCGCTTGTGTGGCGAGTTGTCGCGTGTCTTAGGAGTTTAGCTTCTTTAGCCTCGGTTCCTTTTACTTTTAGCCATCTTATTCATCTTTACTCTCCTGCCTTATTTCGTCAAGGGGTTTTTACTCTTGCTGCTCGGAGTAAAAGAGTGTTAGTAACCCCTAGAGATGATAAGGACAGAGGTTGGTACCTTCGGTATGTCGCTTTTCCCGCTGCTGGTTTAGTGGGTGAAGAAAATCTTCCCTTCCCTGAGAAGTGGAATCGTGCACGTGAGTACATTTTAGCTCACATTTATTTATTGTTTCTCTTTCTGATTCGAGATGTTTTATTTAACACCGTATCTACTTCTTCTTCTTTCAGCAATCATGGGTACTGTTGAGAATGTCTCCGGTATCCGTGATTGGGTAGAAAAATTGTTTTATGTTGCTCCTTTGGAGGAAAGATCTTGGAAGTACTTCGCTGGGAAGTACGGTTGGCAAGTGAAGACCCACGGTAAGTAAAGCTTTTGTTTCTACTTTTTTCCCTTACTCGAGCCTTTTTTCTTTTTGCTTAACCTTTTTCTTTTTGGATAGGATTTTTTGCTCGTGGGGTGTCTGCTTCATCTGTTCCGAAGATGTCTCTGGACCAAGCTCAAGAGATTGTTGTTGGTTTGTCTTCCTCAAAGAGGAAGGTTGGTAAGTCCCGTTCTGTAGAAGAAAAAGAAGAAGAAGAAGAGGGTGTTTTAGTGCACATGTCACGGAGAAGGCGGGTGGTTTCGGACGATGAGTCTACACCCATGACTTTGCCTTCCGTGTCTGTAGTTAGACCCTCTGCCTCTGAAGATGCTTCACCTTATCTTGTTCATGAGTCTGTAGATTATTTTTTCCATGAAGGTTTTGACCTTGCCTTTGATGAAGTTCCCTTGGCTGCTGTTTTTCCTGCTTCTTTAAGAGAAGCTGTTTCATCTACTCCTCGTGTCTCTTCCGCTCCTTTGGCTATTACGGCTTCTGCTGCTGCTTTGCCCGTGGCTTCCTCAACTTTTCAATCCCCCGTGCCTACTGCTTTGTCCGCGGATTCTCCAGTTCCTCAACCCTCCGTGCATGTTGCTGCTTCATCTCTGCCTATTTTCGTGTCTTCCGTTAGGGAAGTAGGGTCTTCCAGCAGGGAGATGCGGCATGTAATAATAGAAGTTCCAGCTGAGGGAAGTCTTTTCAAGAAAATGGGCGAGCCCGAAGTGTGGTTTAAGCCTTTGATAGGCCCCACGGAGAAGGCCAAGCTAGCTAGCCATACTGCTCTTACATGGGCCAATGAGGTCGTGCATACCTCTTTGAAGGTATGGTGCAGTTTATCCCACTCCATTTTCGTATATGAAATTTGTCATTTCTAATAAATTTTCCATACCTAATTGATCTGTTTCTTGTAGATCAATCTTATAGGTATGGAGCTCATGAAGAGGATCTCAAATTCAGATCAGGAGACAAAAGAGTTGCGGGCTGATGTTGATAACTTGAAGGCACAGTATGACAGTTTAAGGATTGATATGGATGCTCTAGAAGAGTAAAGGAGTACCTTAAAGCGACAACTGAGAATTATGGCAGCGGAATTGGCAGTGAGAAGGCTTCTTCAAATCAGGCTGATAAGAACAAGAGCATTCTGGAATCTTCATTTGCTGAACAGCTGTCTCGAGCCTCAGAGGAGATTAGGAACTTGAAGGACTTGTTAGGGAAGAAGGAGGAATATTCTTGCGAGCTCGTGCAATCAGTCACCCGCACCCAAGAAGAACTTCGTAATGCTTTAGATAGAGTCCAAACTCTGGAGGAGTCGATTGTGCCTTTGAGGGCTGCCCATGAAGCTGCTGAAGCGGAGAAGGATGGGCTAAAGGCTGAGCTTCAAGTATGGGCAAAAGATTACGAAGATCTCAAAGAGGCGGATGCAGTCGATGTCAGTTGGGCATATATGAATTCTCGCCTTGACACATTGACGGAAATGAGTCAAGGGGGTTTCGACCTTAGTGATGAAATAGCTAAAATCAAGGAGGCCATGGAGAAGGCTCAACAAGGTCTTAACCTCTCTTCACCTGATGGTGAGACTCCTGCTGCTCATACCTCTTCGTTCCAAGTTGCTCCCGTTCCTTCTGCCGATGAAGAAATCAATCCTCCTCCTCAAGAAGATTAAAGTGTTGGTTCTTTTTTTTATTGGATTGGTGGTTACCCCTAGCTCCATCGGGGGTAAATTTGGATCTTACTAAAGTCCCCAACTGACAACTTAGGGGCACCTTAAATGTAAAAATTATATGCAGCTAAGTACTAGTTAGTACTTAGTTCTTACTTAGACGCTTTTTGAATATATTCCAAGTGTGACTTTTCGTTTTGAGCTTCTGTTCCACTCTTAAGTCTTTTGCATGTTTTGATTTTTTGAGGTTTTTAGTTTTACCTCGGAACATTCGCATAAAGATGCTAAAATCACTCGAACCTTTTCATAGTAGGCACGGTGTTTGACAAAATGTGAGCCTTGTTTGTAGTAGGATTTATTTACGAAAGAGGGCCCTTTCTTTTTTATCGACACTTAATGAAGAAGACGTCTCAACTTCATAATGGTGTAATAATGCAATAGAGTGATAGGAATTTTTCACATGTTTAAGAATGCTTCTAAGGAAAGTTTGAACTTTCATGGCATTTTACATGTGTTTGATTTATAGTCTAAAACTCATGTTGCAACTGTTTCCATTTAACAGATTTGATATACACTTGTATTTCGTAACTGTTTTTCATAGGTAACAGCTTTTTCGAATTAATACAAGGAAACAACTATTTTTCATTAGTAACAGTTTTCATAATGATTGGGGCTTTTACCCGTAACTGTTTTTGCTAACAACAATTTTAATAAGTACAAGGGAAATACTTTTTCATCCATAACTGTTTTATTTGATAACAATTTTTAACCAAATATAAAGATTTTGATCTTTCATCCGTAATTGTTTTCTTTGATAACAGTTTTCTATATGAGTACAAAGATTTCGTAACTGTTTTAAATCACAACAGTTTTTGAATGAGTACAATGATGATGATCTTTTGCCCCTAACTGTTTTGCTAAAACAGTTTTGAATAAATACAAATATGTGCATTTCTTCCTCGTAGCTAATGCTTTGCCTTTTAACCCGAACATGTTCAAAGGTTTTTGATTTAGGCTTTTGAATTTTGAGTCTTTAGTTCCTTCAATTTTGCTCGTATCACTTGACTTGTTGGGTAGATGGATCTTCAGGCTCGAGCTTTGACTTTTCGATAGTCTTCTTTTCTTCGTCTTAGCCTTCCATATTGTATAGTCCCCAAAGTGTTTGAGCTTTGAAGAATGAAATCTCAAGCACTTGACTATTCCTTCCTTGTGGTCCTTTTCCTGAAAAGGAAAAACGTACGGGACTCGAAGGTATATAGTTTTTTAGATGATGACTACTTAACCCTTTAAAACGTCCATTAGAAAGTGTAACCCTAGACCAGGAATTGTGTTATTTCCTCGCGTCTTTGCAGATCTAATATCATCATCTGGTGATGGGTTGGCTTTATGCCTATCATCTAAAAATGTTAGTAAAATTTTAAATGTTCAAAAAAAGTTGAACGTACGATACTTGATCGGGGGTACTTCTTTTCCTTAGAAGTAGTACTTCTTCAAGTGGATGTCGTTCCAGCTTGTTGGTAGGATTCTGCCGTCCATGGCTTCCAGTTCGTAGGCGCCCTTACCAGCTATGCCTCGGATTTTTTAGGGTCCTCCTAATTTGGACTTAGCTTTCCTGCGCTTGCTTCCTTTGTTGATTGAAAGACTTTTTTGAGGACGAAGTCCCCAATCTTGAAGTATCTGAGATGAGATTTTCGGTTGTAGTAACGCTCTATGATTTGTTTTTGAGTTGCCATCCGTATTAATGTTGCTTCCCTTCGGGGTTCGAGCAGGTCCAGATTAGTCGTTAACTCATCTTTGTTTGCCTCCTCCGTGGCTGTTATAACCCTTACGCTTGGTTCGCCAATCTCCACGGGTATTAAGGCTTTTATGCCATAGACAAGTGCGAATGGAGTTTCTCCCGTGGCTGTTTTTGATGTTGTTTTGTATGCCCATAATACCGCTGGTAATTCATCGGGCCAATTTCCCTTGGTTTTATCTAGTCGCTTCTTTATATTGTTGATGATGATTTTATTTGTTGACTCAGCTTGACCATCAGCCACGGGATGATATGGCGTTGAAGTGATCCATTTAATTTTCCAGCTTTCAAAGAATTCTATGATTTGAGAGCCTATAAATTGTGGGCCATTATCACACACGATCTCCTTCGGTATCCCAAAGCGGCATATTATGTTTCACCATAGGAAGCTTTTAACTTCCTTTTCCCGCACTTGTTGAACGCTTTTGCTTCTACCCATTTAGTGAAATAATCAGTAAGCACGAGTTAAAATCGTACCTGTTCTTTAGACTGGGGAAGAGGTCCCACTATGTCCATCCCCCATTTCATGAAGGGCCATGGAGATATGATTGGGTGCAATAGTTCTCTGGTCTATGCATATTATTGGCGAACCTTTGACACCTGTCGCATTTGGATACGAAGTTTTCGGCATCCTCTTCCATCTTAGGCCAATAATACCCGGCTCTTATTAGGGTTTTTACTAAGGATATTGCTCCAGAATGATTTCCACAGTGTTCTTCATGAACTTCTTTCATTACGAACTCCGTTTGATTAGGTCCGAGGCATTTAGCTAGGGGCCCTCCGAACATTTTGCGATACAAGAGTTGCGAATGAGATAGTACCATGCAGCTTTGCGGCGAAGTGCTTGAGCTGTTTTCTTGTCTTCAGGTACGGTACCATTCTGCAAAAAATTAAGAATTTAGTTTCTCCAATCCTAGGTTAAATTGTTGAAAGTTACCTCATTTTTGTCCTGGTCGATTGCTGAATGGAATAGATGGACGACAATTGCATTGTCTTTATTTGTTACTTCTGTAACTGCTGCGAGGTTTGCTAATGCATCTGCCTCTACATTGTCCTCTCTAGGTATTTTGTATTACCTTCCATGTTTTGAATTGTCTTACGAGTTCTCGTGCCCTTTCCAGATATTGTTGCATCCGAGTTTCTCGAGCCATGTAGGTCCCCTGCATTTGATTTACTACCGGTTGGGAATCGCTGTTGATTACAATTTTCTCAATTGAGAGTTCTCGTGCTAGTTCTAGGCCTGCAATGACAACTTCGTACTCTGCTTCATTGTTAGTTATAGGATAACATTTGATAGTTTGTCGTGTCTTTTCACTCGTGGGTGATATTAAGACTATGCCTAAGTCGACACCTTTTATATTGGAAGAGACATCAGTAAATAGGATCCAAAGACCCGGATTAGAAACCTTAAAGAGTTGTAAATCCTTTTCTACTTCAGGAACAATGTTATTACTGAAGTCAGCAACAAAATCAACTCATATTTGTGACTTAATCGCAGTCCTAGGCTGATATATTATTTCATGCTCACTTAATTCTATGGCTCACTTGGCTAATCTTCCTGACAATTCTTGCTTATGCAATATATTCCTTAAAGGATAAGAAGTCACGACAATGATTAGATGACATTGAAAATAGGGTCGTAATTTTCTAGATGCCATTATTAAGGCTAAAGCTAACTTTTCTAGATGTGGATATCTGGTTTCAGCATCTAGTAAAGTTTTACTTACGTAATAAATAGGTGATTGTTTACCTTTGTCTTCTCTTACCAGTACTGCACTTACAACAATTTCTGAGACAACCAGGTAGATGTACAATCTTTCCCCTTCTTTTGGATTTGACAGAAGCGGAGGTTTTGATAGATAATCCTTCAAATTCTTGAGGGCCTGCTGACATTATTCAGTCCATTCAAACTGATTTTTCTTTTTGAGAACTGAAAAGAATTTAAAATGTTTTTCGGAAGACCTGGAAATAAATCTTCCCAAAGCCGCTATTCTTCCTGTCAGTCTTTGAACTTCTTTTTTGTTTGTTAGTATATCAGGTATTTCTTCTATAGCTTTAATTTGAGCGGGTTTACCTCTATTCCTCTGTTTGATACAAGGAAACCCAAAAATTTACCTGATTGTACTCCAAAAGCGCATTTTTCCGGGTTCAACTTCATGTTATACCTGCGTAAAATGTCAAAAGTAATAGAAAGATGCTGGAAATGGTCTTCTGCTTGTGTTGATTTTACCAACATATCATCAATGTAAACTTCCATAATTTTTCCCAGATGTTCTTGGAACATTTTAGTTACTAGCTTTTGATAGGTTGCTCCAGCATTTTTTTAAGCCAAAAGGCATGACTTTACAGCAGTAAGTCCCCCTGTTCGTAATGAAAGAGGTTTTTTTCCTCGTCTGAGGGATCCATTTTAATCTGATTATAACCAGAATATGCATCTAGAAAGCTTAATAATTCATGACCTGCGGTAGCATCAATCATTTAATCTATATGCGGTAATGGGAACGAATCTTTGGGGCATGCTTTATTTAAATCAGTATAATCTACACATACCCTCCATTTTCCATTCTTTTTAGGTACCACCACAGTGTTAGCTAACCAGTTAGGGTATGTTACCTCTCGTATCAAACCAATTTTCAAGAGTTTTTGTACCTCTTCGTCAATTACTTGATTCTTGAATGATCCTTGCTTTTTTTTTTTCTGTTTAACAGGTACGAAGGATCGATCTTCATTTAGTTTGTGGGTCATCACTTCGGGTGGAATACCTGTCATATCTGAATGGGACCATGCAAAGCAATCTGCGTTAGCTTTTAAATAATCAATTAACGTGACTTTTTGATTGGGGCTCAGCCTCGTGCCTACATACACCTTCTGTTCAGGTTTTTGTTCAAACAATGGACCAACTTCAAGCTCTTCCGTAGTTGTTTTGATGTGTTCATCTTCCTCTGGTTCATGAATGACGTCCGGTATAGAGTCCATATCTATATGGTCCGATGCATCTGAATGGGACCATGCAAAGCAATCTGCATTAGCTTTTAAATAATCAATTAACGTGCCTTTTCAATCGGGGCTCAGCCTCGTGCCTACATACACCTTCTGTTAAGGTTTTTGTTCAAACAATGGAACAACTTCAAGCTCTTCCGTAGTTGTTTTGATTCTAATTGGAAAACTATTCTGTTTACTTCCTCTCCTCCATGTATCACATTGACGGTTCGCTTTGGAGAAAGAGGCTTTGGGGGCTCCTGCCTGTTCTTCATATATGCCTGTTTTCCTTTATCACTAAACAATTCTGTTAAATAGCCATGTTTCAATAAATGTTCTATTTCACCTTGTAAAAATATGCAATCCGCAGTCCTGTGCCCATGATCGTTATATAACTCACACCAGAAATCTGGGTTCCTTTTATTTGGGTTTGATCGCATCTCTTTGGGTAATTTAACCTTATCTCCCATATTTCTTAATATTGAGACAAGTTCAGGAGTACTTACATTAAAGGTATGATCCCCAATTCGGGCATTACCTCTAGGTCGTTCATCTCGATCCTTTCTGGATCTAGATGAGGATGAGCCCACGTCTCTTCCTGGTGGTCTATAGTCTGACCTAGTGTTTTCGAACATGGGACGAATTTCACATCTCGATGGTCCTAAGTAAGGATTGTACCTATTTTTACCTGATCTCCTGTCTGATTCAGGACGTCTGGATCTGGAATGATCTTCATCTCACGAACGAGCAATGATATCTTCTTCTATTATAAGTTTAGTGCTATACCTGTTATATACATAATTCCACGTTGTAGATGGGAATTCTCTTAGAATTTCTTTGACTCTTTTCATGGCTTCCGAGCTTTTACCGTTTAGGTTGCTTGCAAATGCCATGGCTGCCCAATTATCAGGCACCCTGGGTAATTGCATTCTTTCTCGCTGGAATCTGTCTACAAATTCGCGGAGTAGTTCCGTGTCTCCTTGCTTTATTTTGAATATGTCTTCTATTCTCTTCTCAACTTTTTGTGCACCATAGTGTGATTTTATAAATGAATCTGCAAGCTCAGCAAAAGAGTCAATAGAATTTTCAGGGAGAAGAGAATATCAGGTTAGGGCTCCTTTGATGAGTGTTTCTCCAAATTTTTTGACAAGGACTGATTCAATCTCCTGTTTTGTTAAGTCGTTTCCCTTTAGTCCAATGGTAAAGGCGGTCACATGGTCGCGTGGATCGGTTGCTCCATCATACTTGGGAATGTCAGGCATTTTAAACTTCTTGGGTATAGGTAAGGGCGCTGCGCTTGGTTTCCAAGGTTGTTGAGAATATCTATCAACATCAATGCCCTTGATAATAGGTGGTACTCCAGGAATTTGCTCGATTCGATCGTTTTGTTCCTTCATCTGTTTTTGCATGGTTAGCAGTAAATTTTGTAATTCAGAGTTATTAGTCATACTTGGTCTTGCTTCGAGAGATTCATTAGGAGAGTTAGCCCTTGCCGAGTTTATCAATCTAGATTGAGGATTTTCCCCGGTGGCTGTATTGTTTGGAGGTGGTGTCAGTGATGCAGGTGGTGCTGTTGGTAATCCCCTTGCAAATTCTTGCAAAGCTTGTCCCACGTACTCTGCAATCATTTGCTTTATTCGATCTTGTTCTACCGTTTGCTAATTATTATTGCGGTTGTTATTAGATCTTTCTGGGGATGGTTTCCTTGAACTACGGGGGGTTCCTTGAGGTGATGGAACTAGGGTTACATTCCTCTGCCGGTTGTTGTCGTTGGAGTTCGACATAGTTTATAGGATATCAATGGAAAAGTGAACACAGATTATCAGGTTCTTGGTAACAGAACTAATTTGTTTAACCAAAGAATTAGATCCTTTGACCAAAGCTATATTTAGGATAAACGCGGGTTACTGATAATCAAGGAAATGATAAAAGAAAATAAATTGAAAGTAATAATGATCCGCTGCAAAGTAAAGTGCGTAGTATTAGAAATTCTCAGATGATCTTTACAAGTTATTTTCCCTTCCTTTATATAGGGGGTTTCTTAAAATAACGTTTGATTCTTGCAATGATCGCTCATTAATAGCTAATTATTACATTAATGAGGCGTTACAAAGGGTAACTATAACTGTTTCCTGTAGGTTACATAATGTATAGGTCATTAATTGAGGATCCCCGAATCTGCCCGTAGCTCTGTCCGGATTCACTGTGACCGTGTCTCTTCCCTGTCTTAATTAAGTTGAGTTTTTCGTGGATGATGAACTCAAAGGTTTATTGAATCGTGCCTCTTTGTTCCATACCTATTTACAGAGTCATATCCAACTGTCATGTTTTCCTTGGTCCACGTAGCTGGCTGAGTTGTCAAGATTCATCTTACGTGTAAGACTCTTTTTACCAATACAAGGAGGAACCCGCGACATGTTCGGGAGTCGAGTCCCGGTGATGCTTAAGAGGAGAATGTTGTTGAAGCGGAAGGGTTCTTGCAATAGCAACAACCGGTGATTCTTGGACATCTCACATGAAAGGATAAGGTTATGATAGAGTTGAAGCACGCGTGGTCGGGGACTTCCAATAACACGAATGGACAAGGTATATTCCTCCCGGTGAACATGCGAATCAATCAACGCAGAGGGTCGACAACAACACCCCGAGGGGTAAGTTTGGTTCCGATGAGGTTGGGGCAGCGAATTCGGCCCCAACAACAAGAAAAATCCCTTCAAGAGCGAACTCTTACGGTTTATGAGGAAACTGAACGCCCGCATGGACCAAATTCCAGGACCACCAGCGATGCTAAAAGGGCCGGACTCAAAGAAGTATACTTAGTTGGCGTACAAACCAAGCGCGACACCAAAATTAATTCGGAAGTTGTTTAAAATGCCCGACGTGCCGAAGTATGATGGAACTTCAGACCCTCAGGAGCATATTACCACCTATACAACGGCGGTGAAGGGGAAAGATTAGCTCCCCACGAGATTGAATCTGTTTTGCTGAAGAAATTCGGAGAGACTCTCACGAGAGGAGCCTTGCCATGGTACTAACTGTTACCCAAGCATTCCATAGATTCTTTTGAGATGCATGCGAAATCTTTTATTAAGGCCCATGCCAAGGCAAGAAAGGTGCTAGCTATAAAGGCCGACATATTCAAAATTGCATACGGAGAATCTGAGTTGCTGTGGGAATTCGTCATCTAGTTCCAAAAGGAGAGGATGTTGCTCTTGGCTGTTCCAGATGAATGGGCCGCTGAAGCATTCACCAAGGGTATGAAACCTAGAAGTTTTAACGCTTCCCGAAAATTGAAGGAAATCTTGCTTGAGTTCCAAGCGATGACTTAGGCGGACGTCCACAACTGGTACGAGTCTAAGATAAGGATTGAAGATGATCAAATTGTCTTCCTATTGTTGGCAAAAGTACGGGAGAAAAATTAAGAAAAATCAAAAGACGATTTCGACACAGATAGACAATCCTCGACCAGCCAATTATTTCCATACGAAAGGGACGAAGGACACAACAGAGGTTTTCGGTCGACAGATCGGTTCGTCATCGATAGAAGAATTGATCGCGGTCTGAACAAAAGATCATTGCATGAAAAAGAAACGTCAGGTACATAGGATCCTTCCTACACGCGGCTATCAGAATAAAACTTCAACGTCAGTGTAGTAGAGTTGGTATCGGCTATGAGGAACATTAAATAAGCGTGGTTCCCAAAGTCGAAGCGGTCCGATCCCAGCCAGAGGGATCCCAATTTGTGGTGCGAATACCACATGACAAATGGCCACTGGACTGGGGAATGCTGACATTTGCGTGAAGAGGTTGAAACACTACTGAAAAATGGTCATCTTAGAGAATTTTTAAGTGACCGGGCCAAGAACAACTATGCGCGGAGCCCTAAAAAACAGGAGAAAATCCCCCCGCTGAACGATCAACATGATCTTGGGGGAAGAAGGGGGGAGGGGGGGGGGGAACGAGGTAAATG
>ML244493.1:15548-40612 GCA_005239495.1 Nicotiana undulata
GGGGGGGGGGGAACGAGATCAATGGGGTCACCTTCTAGGCAGCAAAAAAGACTAATGTATCAATAACCCATAGCAAGAGACTCCGGGAAGTTGATGAAAGTGACCACTTTCATGGAGAAGGACACAGACGGACTGTTGCTACCGCACAACGACGCACTAGTAATTTATTTAAATGTACTAGATTTTAAAATCAAACGTGTTCTGGTGGATCCAGGAAGTTCAACCAATATCATACAATAGAGGGTGTGGGAGCAAGCCAAAATCACCAAAAGCATCATTCCGGCCACAAAACGCTCTCGCTGGATTCAACCTCGCAAGTGTGACGACCCGAGGAGAGATCCTGCCGCCCACGAATATCGAAGGGCTGATGAAGACGACTCTTTTGAAGTGCTAGACGCTGATATGTGTTATAATACTATTTTGGGAAGACCGTGGTTGCACAAGATGAGAGTCGTACCATCAACGTATCATCAATTGCTGAAATTCCCAACACCCGAAGGAATCAATCAGATAATAGGAGACCAACCGGTGGCAAGGGAGATGAATGTGATTCCAGTCTCAGTAGCAAAGGGAAGGAGCACGCGGCATAGAAATTACATGAACTGGCGCTTGCTACTGAATCAAGAAGTTAGTGGGGGGGAGGGGTAGGCGTGGGAATCTTATCAGGTGCCAAGATAATTCCAGATACCAAAAGAGACGTATGCAACAAAAGACACAATGGAAGAGCTCGATCAAGTCTCATTGTTTGAAAAATTCTTGGGGAGGAAATTCCACTTGGGGATATGACTGCACCCCGAGCTCAGGTCTGGATTTATTGAATTTCTTAAATATAATGCCGATTGTTTTGTGTTGTCGCATGCCGATATGACTGGTATCACAATGGAATTTTCCATACACAAGCTAAGCTTGGATCCCAACATCTCTCCAGACAGACAGAAGAAATGCTCTATTGCGGAGGCCAGGAACAAATTCGTCAAAGAAGAGGTAACTCGGCTACTTGATATCTGTTCGATCCGAGAGGTAACATATCCAGACTAGCAAGCTAATGTAGTAGTAGTTCTTAAAGAGAACAATAAATTTCGAATATGTAGATTATAAGGACATGAATAAGGTGTGCCCAAAAGACTCGTCCCCACTGGAAAATGTCGATCAAATGATTGATGCGACTCAGGGCACATGTTAATAAGTTTCCTCGATGCTTATTCCAGGTACAACCAAGTTAAGATGAACCCGTAGGATCAGGAAAAGACTTTGTTCATAACAAATTTTGGCACATATTGCCATAATGTGGTGCCCTTCGTGCTAAATAACGCCGGAGCCACTTATCAACGGCTTATAAACGAGATGTTTGAAAACAGATAGGGAAAACTATGGAAGTTTATGTAGACTATATGCTCGTTAAGTCTTTGAACGCATGTGATAATCTTAAGAATATTCAAGAAATTTTCGACATCCTAAGGAAGCATAACATGAAGCTTAAACCTGAGAACTGCGCATTCGGGGTCAGCTCCGACAAGTTCCTGGGATTTCTGGTATCACAAAAGGGGATTGGGGTAAACCCCAATAAGATCAAGGCCATTGAATATATCCCGGACCAGCTATCAAGCGTGAAAGAAATTCAAAGGCCCACGGGGAGATTGGCCGCTTTGAGCAGGTTTATTTCCAGATCGTCGGAGAAATGCCACCCTTTCTTCGCGCTACTCAAAAAGAAAAATAACTTCGAATGGACTCCAGAATGCCAGCATGCTTTGAGAGATTTGAAAAGGTACTTTTCAAGCCCTCCATTACTGTCAAAACCGAAGGAAGGTGAAACACTGTTAGTTTACCTTGCAGTCTCGGAGGTAGCGGTAAGCGCTATTTTAGTTCGTGAGGACGAAGGTACGCAATCTCCCATTTATTATGTTAGTATAGTTTTAACGGGAGAAGAAACTCGTTACCCGCATTTAGAGAAGCTGGCCTTAGCTCTCGTAGTCGCCGCTCGGAAGCCGAGGCCTTACTCTCAATGTCACCTGATAGTTGTGGTGACCATCTTTCCCCTACGGAAAATCCTTCACAAACCCGAAATCTCAGGTAGATTGGCCAAATGGACCATTGAAATGAGTGAATTCGACATAGATTATAAACTGAGGACTGCAATTAAGTTACAAGTTTGGGCTGACTTTGTGGCTGATTTCAGTCTGGGATTCTTGCCTCTGGCAATAAAAGAAGCAGTGATGGTGTCAGAATATACATCGGGAGTTTGGACCTTTTTTACAGACGGAGCTTCTAATATAAAGGGGTTTGGGCTTGGCATAATATTAACCACGCCTTCGGAGAAATCTTAAGGCAGGCCAAAAGAAAGATCCCTTTAATTAACAACGAAATAGAGTATGAATCTTTGATTGTAGGACTCAAACTTTCCAGGGAACTAGATTCCAAAGTCATAGAAATCAAATGCGACTCTCAGCTGGTGGTAAACCAGGTCTACGGGGTTTTCGAAACCAAATAAGAGCGCATGCAACAATATGTAGTAAAGGTCCAGTCTTTGCCAGCCAACCTCGGTTCATCAATGAAAATGAAGGGATTGGATTCAGGGAGAGTATTACAGCTCCTGTACTCGGTTCTAGACGCAGATAGCTACTATGAGGTAAATACGACTAATATGGTCTGGGACTGGAGGAATGAGATCCTCGATTATCTCGAGCACGAGAAGTTGCCTGAAGACTCCAAAGCATCTCGGACGTTGTGTGCTAATGCAACACAATATAGCTTTAAAGGAGGCTAATTGTACATGAAATCTTTCCAAGGCACGTTGGCCCGATGCTTGGGAGCGTCCGAAGCTAATTATGTTATGCAAGAAGTCCCCGAAGGGATATATGGAAATCATTCGGGCACGGATTCTTTAGTGCTAAAACTGGTAAGGGCAAGATATTATTGGCCCCAAATGGAACAAAACACCAAAGCTTTCGTGCAAAAATGCGGTAAGTGCCAACGCTACACACCACCGGTACATCAACTAGCAGATCCATTACATTTAGTTCTATCTCCGTGGTCGTTCATGGAGTGGGGAATGGACATCGTCGGACCCCTGTTGCTTGCCCCTAGTAAGGTAAGGTTTCTTTTAATTTTAACTGACTATTTTTCTAAGTGGGTTGAAACTGGTCCTTATCAGAAGATCGGCGAATGTGAAGTGGTGGATTCTTGTGGGAGAACATAATTTGCAGATTTGGAATACCAAAAGAGATAGCCTATGATAATGGGCCACAATTTATAGGCGTAAAGATCACAAAGCTCCTTGAAGATTTGAAAATAAAGAGAATCACATCTTCACCCTACCATCCAAGCGCAAATGGTCAAGAGGAATCAACGAACAAAGTGATTATAAATCTCAAGAAGAGGTTGGAAACGCCTAAAGGTAAGTGGCCTGAGGAACTGCTTGGAGTGTTATGGGCGTACCAAACAATGGCCAAATCAAGCATAGGAGAAACCCTTTTCCCCTTGTGTACGGGGTAAAAGCCCAGTAGAAGTAGGAGAGTCTACCTTAAGATATTTCCAGGCAAGTTAAGAGACGAACGACGACGTGATGTTAGTCAACTTGAATTTACTCGATGAACGCAGAGACTTGGCACATACAAGAATGGCAGGCCAGAAGTATAATATGGAAAGGTATTATAATCGAAGAGCCGACCTCCGTTATTTCAAAGTGGGAGACTTGGTTCTAAGGAAAGTAACTCAAAAAACTCGGGAACTCAATGCAGGGAGCTGGTCCAACCTAGGAAGGCCCCTACCGGGTATCAGTTGTCACCGGAAAAAGTTCATACGAGTTGGAGAATTGGGATGGTAAAAAGTTTCAAAGAAATTGGAATGTGGCACACCTCAAGAGATATTATTGCTGACAAACTTCATTTGTACTGAAAGTATGTGCTGCACTCTTTTTCCCTTCGTCCAGCTTTTTTCCCAATTGGGTTTTTCTTGCAAGGTTTTTAGTGAGGCGGCAACGAAAAGAATACTATGGAGAAAGTTTCAACAACACCAATATGACCTTTAATATCAAGGCACACAAGCGAAGAACCACTCTGGAGCGGTTACATAATATGCGGCTTGATAGAAAAATTCTCACCGGGAAAGTGAGTTTGCTATCAATCAAAGGTTACCTAACTGTTCACAGGTGCAAACTACAAGAGGATTGTTAGATATTATTTTTCTCGATAGCATAAATTCCTAAGGGGAGGCGAAGTTTGTTACCAAGCTGAATATTGTCTAGCAATTCATTTGTGGGGTCCTCGAAGGTGCAAAACTTCCAGTGTTCCAATTTGAATTCTTCGCATTCGAACATTGGGGGGGGGGGGAATGATATGAGGATACGTAAACAATGATTGCCACATCAACCAGAACACAAAAATCGAGAATATAGTTGTATCATCGGGACCATGGACTGCGCGGCTAGCCACGTAGAAACAATTTGTACAAGTTAGCCACAAAAAATGTCAATTTCTTTTTAGCATAACGAACGCTTATGTACTTTTTGAAAAAAGAAGGAATAAAGTAAAGTCCTTTTATTTTCCATCTTTTTTCTTGTCTGACCAATGAATTGATTTTATCATTTGAAAGTTAAACATGTACTTCAAATTCTAGTGCCATAACGAACAGGAGACGTCGTCTTCAAGAGCATCGTAAACATAAGAGAGCCCTCTCATATAAAACCCCTCACGATAAAGGGTTGATTTTGGAAGAACTTGTGCCCAAAATCCAAATTCTTTTGGGGGAAAAATACATCTAAGGCCTTACATAATGAGAAACAAACTATAAAACTTGCGCAGAACCTTTAAGTAAAAAAGAATGCAAAGATTAAAACTTGCATAAATGTCAAACGAAAAAAATACTCATGCAATACTTGAGCAACAAATGTCTTTATTCAAAATTGACATGCTAAAGCGACACATATAGAAATGTTTGAAAAAAGAAGGGAAAAGCTAAACTGCTGCATCTCCGGAACTCGGAGGAAGAGAAGTGTCCGCCCCCAGGGGAAGTGGGTAGATCCGCTGATGGCTCAACATCTTGGACCTCATCAGTTTAACCTTCAACATCTTCGCCTTCTCGTTCCTCTTTAGTTCTCGAAGTTTCGAAACCGGAGCCAGAAGAACCGGAAGAATCAAGCCTTGTCGAGAGACCCCTTTTTGCAGCTGACTCAAGCTCACGGGCCTTAGCTATTTTGGCATAAAAGTCATTGATACCTGCTTTAGCCTCTTCCAAGGTTTTGCTCCTCATGTTGTACATAATATAAGTTTTCTCAACAACGAGGGAAGTCGCTCGGTGCTTAAGTTCTTCTTTGAGTTGGATAACCTCGGTAGAAAGGTTTTCTTGGGCGGATCTAATGGATTTAAGGCTAACGTCGAGTTCGCGGATAGTAGAGCTAAAAATTCTATTATTTTCAATGGTCTTCTTGTCCTTCTCCTCCAATTGGTCATATTTCAACCCCGAAACAGAAAGCTCTTCAGTTTTTGAGTTCAAGGTTGCCTCTAAGTTGGTCAATCTCTCAGCAGAGGCAGTCTCATGATCGATTGCAGCAAGAACGACAATATGGACTTCAACCAATTTGGCCTTGCGATAAGTAGGGATTTTGACTACTTATTAGCGCCTTTTAGCTTTTATTTTAGTCCAAAAGCGTTTAATTGTGTTTCCGAAAACTTATGAAATGTGCTTAATTACAGGATTATTGGAAGATGAACTCCCGCGATGAAATCCAACTCAAAAAATAGTAATCTGAACTCAAGGACATAAAAGGCACAGAAGCTCAAAAGTGCGGACCGCAAAATATCATTGGCGGCTGCAGATGATGAACGAAAAGCTAACATACATTTGTGCAAAGTGCGATCCGCACATGAATAGTGCGGCCGTAAAAGATGGCTAGGAACAAAAGTTAAGAGAATGTGCATTCCAAATCCCTTAGAAGTGTGGACCGCACAGGAATTGTGTGGATGCAGAAGAAGCACCTTGCGGCCGCAGGTGTAAAAGCGCGAACCACAGAAGTTAAAGTGCGGCCGTAGATGTAAAAGTGTGGACCGCAAAAGTTCAAGTGGTTGTAGATGTAAAAGAGCAGACAGCAAAAAGAATGTCCTACGGCCGTAGATCAAAATTATGCGGTCGCAGACCTCGAGTTCCTGACAAGTTCAAGAAATCTGCGGACCACACATGGAATTGTGCGGTCGCAGAACCTCCTAAAGGGCATTTTTGTCTTAAATTTCTAGCCCTGTATAAATAGACGAGTTTCATAATTTTAAGTCAACTTTTGATATCAACAGTTACAATAGTCGTTTCTCTTTACTATTTTTAGTACTTTTTCATATTTTGAGCTATTTTAACATCTTTTATTATTTTAATCTTGCAATATGAGTTTAATTATCATTCCCTCTTATTTTTATTCAATTTCAAGCATGAGTAGCTTGATTTTTACTAGGTTTAGGACCCAACCCTAGTGTGTACACCTTATGGGTGTTTAATTTAATTCTTGTTTATGGTTGGGCATTTATTATTTAGCCTTGTTCATGATTTAATTTGTGGTATTAATTGTTGCAAACATTAGTTCATGCCTAACTAACTTAGTCTCTACTTGAGAAAGAGAGACTTATTCTAGGACAACTTGGCTAACAAGAAATTGGGTCAACCGAGAGATTGATAATCCCAATTAAATGGTTCAACTTAGAGATAGTAATAACCTGAATTGATCTTTTTATCAACTTTGTGCAATACCCATTTGGACGTGAGAAAACCAAATTGGGAAAAAGCACTCTCTAACAAGAGGTATTGAGTGATTAATTGAGTATTGATGGATATAATACACCAGACCAATAAAACATGCATTAAGTATTATATCCCACTAGGAAAACACCTAGGTGATGGTCACAACCCTAGACTTTTTACAAAACTTGAAAAACAACAAAAACAATTCTCTTAGTTTTATTTCTTAACTTTTCAATCTTAGATTTAAATTAGACATAGAAACAACCCCATTTAGTGGAAGTGTAAATTGAGATAGTCAAACACGCACACTATAGTATATACTCCTAACTCCAATATATAGCTCTCTGTGGAAATCTACGTCGACTCTTGTTAGGTACTATCATTGCAATCGACCATTTCATAGACTTAAATTGTGGTGTGAAATTAGACGAGATCAATTTTGGCGTCGTTGCCGGGGAGCTAAAAACTATGTTAGCTATATATCTAGGTGTGTTTTTGGGAATATCTTCTTTTCTTTCCTTGTTACTAACGTGTTGAGTTATTATAGGTTCAATCATGGCAAATAATGAGCTCGGAAACATAGCTTTGGGGGATGTGGACGTTGAGGATGATCAAAAAGATAAGGTCCCTCTTGAACCTCAAGCCAATAGACGAGGCTGAGTGCCTTAAGACAATGTGCACGTTCCACCTCCACCTTCACCACCAGCGGCTCCACACTGGGTGTTACCGAATGAAGGGTATGCAAGTTCTATAGTCTATCCCCGTATTAGGGCTGGCAATTTCCAAATAACCAACGTGATACTCACTTTGCTCGAGGGTTCTTCACGGTGCACCGGGTCAAAATGCATACAAACACTTGACGGGGTTCGTAGATACGTGTTGGGGGAGTAAACAAACAAATGTCTCTGAGGATGTTTTGAGGCTAAGGCTTTTTCCTTTCTCTCTACGGGGGAAAGCTTTAGATTGGTTCGAACGTTTGCCAAATCATTCCATTCATACTTGGGATGAACTAGCCGAATTTTTTTATTTCTAGGTACTTCTCTCCCAGACACATCTCTATTCTTCGGGATGAAATTCTAGCATTCAAGCAAGAGCCCAAAGAACCACTACACGAGATATGGGAATGGTATAGAACAATGGTGAAGTGTTCCCCAAAAATGATATGACGGAGAACTTGATTCCACAGACTTTTTATTGGGGTATCAATACAACCAACCAGTGTGTAGTGAATCATCTTGCCGGTGAGAACTTCATGACTACGCCTTATGCGGAGGCATGTGAAATTTTGATGAGATGGAGGATACTTCATCGGCATGGAAATCTCAGGCTAATGTTCCACAAATGATCCCAATGAGATTCTTCTTCACAAAGAGTTGCATGACCATGGCAAAGGCTCAACTTCAACAAGTGCAAAACCTGAGGCAAGTCAATGTAATGGAGGGAGTAAGTATGATGGTGAACAAGCGAAGAACAAGAAGTCTATAAGTGCAACAAAGAGTGGACAATTTTGTGCAAGATGATAGTGGATTTGATCAATATGACTCTTATAATGACAAAGAAGAAGAGGTCCAATATGTTAACAACTTCAAGGGCAAAGAAAACTTCCAAGGCCCTAGCCAACAACAAAGGATACCTCAAAATAATCAAGGCAATTAGAATTATCACAACCAAGGTAATTGGAGTGGTGGAAACAATCAAAGCAATTGGAGTGTAAGCATTAATCAAGGGAATTGGCATAACAACAATAATCAAGGCAGTTGGGGAGGCAACAATCAAGGCGGGTGGAGTAACAATTAAGGAAATCAGGAGTCGGGGTTTCAAAGTCCCCCGATGTATCAACAAACAAGAAACCCACCTCCTTAACCTTCCCATGGTCCTAGTTATTCCAACAATGAAATAGGCCGTATTAAGAACATGTTCAAGGAAATGACGGAGAAGAATGCTGATTCCGGTGCCCAACTTTCTTCATGCAGCACATCGATCCGCAACTTAGAAGTGAAAATGGGGAAAATCTCTCAGGCTTTAAATTCTCGTCCTGATGGGGAACTACCAAGTGACAAAGTGGTGAACCCAAAGAGTGGAAACAATATGGGGCATGCCATGGCCGTTACTACAAGAAGTGGACGAGGTGGGAATTCAACCACCTCAAGTCAAAGGCAACTTCTGGATGATGAGCAAGTGGTAGAAGAAGGAGAGATCCCAAACAATATGGTGCAAACAAATGATGAAGTGTGGATTGATATTGATTACACGGTGGAAGAGACTCAAGAGGTAGTGAACCCGTCTAGGGATCGTGTTATTGACACACCAGAATTGGTAGTGCAAAAGGCTAAGGAACCATTGCCTAAGCCACCTCCTCCATATCCTCAAAGGCTCGCCAAGCAAAATAGCGAGAATCAATTCAAAAAGTTCATTTACATGATGAAGAGTATCTCGATGTGCCATTAGTTAAAGCTTTGAAGAAAATGCCCAGTTATGCAAAGTTTATGAAGGACTTGGTGATAAAGAAGAGGTCGATGAATTATTAAACTATCAAAGGCACTCATTAAGTGAGTGCGATTGTTTATTCGATGGCTCCTAAATTGGAAGATCCCGGTTCTTTCACAATCCCTTTGTACCATTGGAAGTGCCGAGTTTGCCAAAGCTCTTTGTGATCTTGGGACGAGTATCAATTTGATACCCTATTCGGTTTTCATGACCTTGGGAATTGGTCAACCAAGACCCACATCTATGAGATTATAAATGGCCAATCGTACAATGAAGAGACCGTTGGGAGTGATTGAAGATGTATTGGTTCGTGATGATAAGTTCATTCTCCGGGCGGATTTTGTTATTCTTGTGAAGTGGACTATGAGGTGCCGATTATTATTGTAAGACATTTCCTTGCTACAGGGATAGCTCTTGTTGATGTGGAAGTCGGAAAATTCACTTTCTGGGTGGGTTATTAAAAGGTGGTGTTCTACGTGTGCAAATCTATGCGGCAACCAAATAGAAATGAAGTGTGTTTTTTCGTGGACTTGGTGACCGATGTGATTTTTGATGATACAAGTGCCACGATTAATGTAGGTGATATGTTAGAGGCCATCTCGCTTAACTTTGATGATGACGAGATGGATGGCTTCATGGAATGTGTGAATTCTTTGCAAGGAATAGGGTAGTACAACTATGCACCCAGAAACTTTCCTTGGATCATGAGAATAGGAAAACTCCTCCTACAAAGAGTTCAATTAAAGAGCCTCCTATCATGGAGTTGAAGCCATTGCCTCCACATCTTAGGCATGAATTTCTTGGCCCTTGCTCTACTTTACCGGTTACTCTTTCTTCTTGTTTGACTAACATGCAGGTTGACTCTACATTGGCAGTGCTCCACAAGAGGAAGAAAGTTATTGGATGGAATTTGGAGGATATTCGGGGAATAAGCCCGGAATTTTGCACGCACAAGATTAACTTTGAGGAAAATGCCAAACCATCTATTGAACATCAAAAGAGACTCAATGAAACCATGCAAGATTTGGTAAACAAGGAGTTCATTAAGTGGTTAGATGTCGGGGTTGTCTACCCCATTTCCGACAGTTTGTGGACTTCCCCGGTGCAATGTGTCCCAAACAAGGGGGGCATGACAGTGGTCACCAAGGCAAAGAACGAGTTGATTCCCACAAGAACGGTGACCGCGTGGAGAGTGTGTGTGGATTAACGCAAACTAAACAAAGTCACGAGGAAAGACCATTTTCCACTCCCCTTACATGACCAAATGCTTGATAGGTTGGCCGACCGTGCGTTCTATTGCTTTCTAGATTGATATTCGGGCTACAGCCAAATCCTTATCGCTCTAGAAGATCAAGTGAAAACAACTTTCACATGTCCCTATGGCACTTTCGTTTTCAAGCGGATTCCATTTGGCTTATGCAATAAACCTGCGACTTTTCAAAGGTGTATGATGGCGATCTTTACGGATATGGTATAGGACTACCTTGAAGTCTTCACAGATAACTTTTCGGTAGTCAGTGATTCCTTTGATGATTGTTTGGAAAATTGGGATAAAGTATTGACGGAGTGTGAAGAAACGGACTTGGTGCTAAATTGGGAGAAATGTCATTTCATGGTCGAGGAAGGTATTATCCTTGGCCAGAAAATTTCAAAGAATGGGATAGAAGTCGACAAGGCAAAGATAGAGGTGATTTCAAAACTTCTACCTCCAACCTCTAAAGTGGTAAACCCATTGTGCAAGCTCTTACAGAAAGATGCTAAGTTTCACATCAATGATGATTGCATGAGAGCCTTTGAGTTGCTAAAGTTCAAGTTGACAACCACTCCCATTATCACCGCTCCTAATTGGAGTATTCATTTTGAGCTCATGTGCGATGCTAGTGATTTAGCGGTTGGAGCATTTTTGGGGCAACACATCAACAAGGCTTTTCATCCGGTCTATTATGCTTGTAAGACTATGAATGATGCCCAAGTCAATTACAATGTTACAAATAAAGATCTCCTTTCCATTTTGTTTGCAATTGAGAAGTTCCGCCCATACTTGATGGGTGCAAAGGTTATTCTTCATACGGATCATGCGACATTTCGCTATCTTATGAGGAAGAAAGATTCAAAATCTAGGTTGATGAGATGGGTGATATTGTAGCAAGAGATTAATATTGACATTCAATATCAAAAAGGGAGTGAAAATCAAGTGGCGGACCACTTGTCTCGTTTGGAGGAGGAGGGGAGGCCGCATGATGGCCTTGAATTCAATGACTCCTTCCCTGACGAGCAACTCTTGGCTATTTCAATTAAGGAGGTGTCATGGTTCACAGATATAGCAAACGTCCCTGTGTGTAAAATCACCCCAGATGAGTTCTCTTCAAATTAACGGAAGAAGCTCAAATGATATTGTCAAGATTATTATTGGGACGAGCCATACCTCTTCCGTATTTTCACGGATGGGGTAATTAGACGATGTGTACCGGACGAAGAGAAAAAGGTTATTCTTGAGGCTTGCCATTCTTCGCCTTATGGTGGTCACCATGACAGAGAAAGAACAACGGCCAAAGTGTTAAGTTGCGGTTTTATTGGCCCACTATTTACAAATATGCAAGTGATATGGTGAAAAGATGTGATGAATGCCAACGGGCCGGTGGAATCTCGAAGAAGAATGAAATGCCTCTGACTACCATTTTGGAGATTGATATCTTTGATGTGTGGGTACTGACTTCATGGGTCCTTTTGTGAGTTCTTATGGAAACACCCAACTTAGTCTCGGTTGATTATGTGTCTAAATGGGTTGAGGCCATTGCTTTACCCAACAATGAAGCAAGAAGTGTGGTGGCGTTCTTGAAGAAGAATATTTTCACAATAGTTGGCACTCCGCGGGCTATCATAAGCGATGGGGGGTCGCCTTTTGCAATAAGGCTTTTTACACTTTGCTTAGCAAGTATGGTTTCACTCATAAAGTTACGACTCCCTATCATCCACAAGCTAGCGGTCAAGTAGAAGTCTCCAACTGGGAGATAAAGAGTATCTTGTCCAAAACAGTGAATGCTAACAGGACGGATTGGTCAAAGAAGCTTTGATGATGCACTATGGGCTTATCTGACTGCTTTCAAAACTCCTATCGGGATGTCTCCATTCCGGTTGGTGTTTGGAAAAGATTTTATATTTTGGTAGAACTTGAGCATAAAGCCATGTGGGCTTTGAAGAAATT
Source organism: Nicotiana undulata (assembly GCA_005239495.1). Taxonomy (NCBI): domain Eukaryota; kingdom Viridiplantae; phylum Streptophyta; class Magnoliopsida; order Solanales; family Solanaceae; genus Nicotiana; species Nicotiana undulata. The sequence continues at coordinate 27,961 of ML244493.1, forward strand.
AAATATTGATTAGGATGCAGCTGCTAACTTGCAGGTTACTAATTTGAATGAATTGGATGAGTTCTGGTACCATGCATATGCAAGTTCGGCCTTGTACAAAGAGAAGATGAAGTACCTTCATGACAAATACATTCGGAACAAGGACTTTAAGGTGGGCGATCTTGTTTTGTTTTTCAACTCACGGTTGAAGATGTTTCCTGGAAAGCTGAAATCTAAGGGGAGTGGTCCCTTTGAAATTGTGGGTGTGACACTTTTTGGTGCGTTGGACTTGAAGAACAAAATTGATGAGGTATTCCGAGTCAATGGTCACCGGGTGAAGCATTATTTGGTAAAGGTTGATGAAGGCCACGTGGTGGAAGTTATTCATTTCAAATTATGGTAATCTGGGTTGTGCCGCGACGTTGAATCAGACGCTTCGTGGGAGGCAACCCATGTTTCTTTTTCTTTTCTTTTCTTCTTTTGGAGGTAGGTGTTATTTTTGTGCTAACTGGAATTGAAGTGACTTGCAGGGATGAGTGTTCTTTATAGGAACTTTGCACAGAAAATTGGCTAAGTGTGGAAAAAGTGCGGACCGCACAATTTTGGGTGCTGCATCAAAAGGCTAACCGCAGACGCACAATTACAGTGCGGACCACACAAATTGAAAGGAAGAAATGCAAACTCTCTGAAGTTGGTTTGTCAGAGGAATTCTTCGGCCACACTCATCTCTTTGTCCTTTAGTCAGACCGTCCAATATAAATAGTAGGCCTAGGGCTACTGCTCATTTTTGTTTTCCACTCTGAGCACTCAAAGATCTAAAATATTGAAAGTGTCTGGTAAATCAGCTCCCACAAACAATCAACATTTATGATCTCTCATTTTAATTACTTCATATCTGGTATGCCTCAATTACTTGTAGAATGTTTTCAATTTTTAGTTTAATTTACCATTTGCTAGTTCATTTTTAGGCCATTTGGCAGTAGAATTCATTTTTACAACCGTGTGAGGTTAAAACTATAGTGGGTCAACTGGTAATTTCTCTAAGGGGGATGGGTGAATTGATTATCATGCTTAAATGTTAAAACCATGTCAAATTTGTGAAAATTTGCAAACCCTAAAATTTTTGATCGTTTTTGTTCTGAAATCTATGGCCGCACAAGAAATTGTGTAGTCCGCAGAAGTTGGATTAGGGAACTTGAGTCAAACATGATATGCGGCTGCACTAAAAATTGTGGGACCGCAACAATCTCATCATAACCGTAAAAAAGTGATTGCGGCCGCAAAATAGCCCACTCTCTATCATTATAGAGTTGGCATATTGGGGTATCTGATGTGCGACACGATAGAAAACATGTGGACCGCACTTCAATTCTGCAGTCGCACTGATAATTGTGCGGACCGCAGATCCAGTTTTGCGGCCAGAAGAAGAAATTATGTGGTCTGCAATTCCCATCCTGCGACCGCACTTCCCTACCCTGCAAGCATATTTTACACTGTGTTGCTCACTGTCTCTCTGGTGTGTTCTTGTATGTTTACACTTAATTTACAACTGACACCTGTTATTTCTTGTTACAGAAAATGGTTAGAGCTTCTGGCCGAGGAGATACTTCAAAGGGGAGGGGTAAACCTTCAAGGGGCCAAGGCAAAAGTACTTTACCCCTCGCCCTCCAAAGGATAATCACCAAGAAGGCTACAACTAGCCGAGGAAGAAATGCAAAGCCCTCCGAATCTAGTTATTATGCCCCATCTAAGAAAGCATCGGAGGGAAAATTGGTTAATTAACAACCGGTTGTCCAATCAAAGCCACAAGCAAGGTTTCAGCTCCGAGACGAGCCTTCCACATCACATAGCACCTCTGAGGGGTTCGAAGAGTGCTAGTCAGGCTTTTGAGCCCTCCTCTACACCTGTCCCTGAGGCACTAGCGATTATAGTTGATGATATTATAGATGATGGCCAAAGAGGTGATACTACAGTTGCTGGCCTTGAGAGGTTGAAGAAGAAAGAGGTCTGAGAGGAACGGTTCATCAGTTTGCCTGCTTTCACTAGCTTCTATATGTGGTGGCTGGTGAGATCGCTCACTCTTGAGTAACAGTTCCAATTGAAAGACCTTGACAAATACTTTTCAGCAGTCTTAAGACATTTATTTCAAAACGTGTTGCATAACGATCTAGAAAGAAATTGATATTGATAATGTTTGCTTCCTTAACTCAATTAGTAGGACCCCTAGAGAGTTCCGAGAGCGAAAGGGGTGGATGTGGTTCACCCATAGCATAGTGAACACAAATGAGTATCTTGTCCGAGAGTTCTACGCCAATGTGGTGCACATAAAAAAAGAGACAAAAGTGTGGAATTTGAAGGTGCGGTTTGTCCAGCACACACTTAAATCCTACTTGGGATTTTAGGATATTGAGCCTGCACATTACTTGGAGAAGCTGGCGATGGGAGATGCAGCTCGCCATGGCTAACTGAGATTCTTGCAGCTTTGGGGCCACAACCACCATGGATCACAACAGGGATTCTTATTCGGCGGAACACCCTGAACTTTGAGGAGAATGGATGGTAGACCTTTGTCTGCAGCAGACTAGACCCGTACCAGAATGAAACAAACCATCCTATCTCGTGGGCAGTTCTAGTCACCTCCATCATGGCCGAGTACCCAATCAATGTGGGTACCGTGATGTTTACCAACCTGTCTGTGGTTGCCAGGCAAGCTGATACCTCCTACCCGTATCCCAACACCGTTATTGAGTACCTTACGGATGCATGGGTGGAGCTGAGAGATTTAGATACGAAGATTAGGGCTAAGAAGACCTTCTCATGGTATTCTCTGATGGATGCGCACAAACCTAAGAGAAAGAGTTAGCCACCTACCACCATAGGCCAGTCTGATGAGCCATCGGTGGTAGCTGAAAAGACAGCCAACATGCCCTCCACTTCAGTAGAGCCTTCAGCCAGTGCAGCAGCCATGCCTCCACCTTCAGCCTCAATGCCTTCCATCTCGGCTTTGAAGCCAGTGCCTATGCCTGCTGCTTCACTTTCTGCGCTACGAGTCTCCTAAACACTGGCGAGCCTCAACAACTGGATACAGACAGCTACCGCAAACCTGTCTAACATATCTAGTCATGTTGCAGCACATTTATCCATTCCGGCACCTCCGATTCCCCCCACAGTTGAAGAAACCTTGAAGAAGCTCTTGGAGAATCAGAACACCATAATGGAAACTCTAGTGCAACATGGGTCAATAATAAAAGAGCTGGGAAAGCAAGTGAAGAAGATACGGAAGTCCCAGGCCTACAATAAATAAGTGGACAAGCTCTAGAGACAAGTTATCAAGCTTGAAGCAGGCGGAGACATTCAATTTGAAATGTTGATTGCCATGCACCACCCAGGCTACAGCACCTACAACACTGGTTGGCCAGTCTGAGGAGCCAGACATTGCTGCTGACACTACCGAGGCAGTACGTCAGATGTTCACCAACCCAACCACTCCCGCAGTTGAAGATGATGAGATCCAATTGGATTAAGCTGAGGTCGGTGCCACAGCTGGGGACGCAGAGATTGCCACAGAGCCATAGGGAGTTTTCTTCACTCTCACCCTTCATTTACTCCTATTTTGGTAAGCATCGGGGACAATGCTAATTTTTATTTGGGGGTGGGGGGGGGGGGGAGTTTATTTGATAAATTTTGCTGATTATAATACATTTGGCCTGTAATTAACTTAATACTTTTTTTTTCTTCTTTCTTATTATGTATATATATTCTTTATTCTCTCTCATTATGTATATTTGTTGAGCTTTCAATAGTTTTCTACTTTATAGCTTCTTTATCTTTATTTTTCTTCTTTTTGAATTAGTAGCTTTTTTATTTATTTAATAGCTTCTTTTTATGTATTAGTGGATAATAAGATTTTTGTTTTCTTAATGTCACGGTTCTTTCCAAAGGTAGTTTCTGTGTGAACCGGGTGACTTTTCCCAACGATGGATGGCGTGACAACCTTCTCAAGGGATTGAGTCTGTTTTTGGTGTTTAGGTAATAATAGTAGTAATGAATAAAAGACCTAATTGAGTCATGCTCGAAGAGTCAAACATGCTTCACTAGGTACCGACACACTTAACTACGTGCTTATGGTTAAAAATAAGTTTTTTGGAAAGAAATAACTCGAGTGAGTGACTTTATGACTCTTGTGTTTACTTAGGCTAATCGAGTAGTTTAATCGAACCATAGTTATTTTCATTCTTGAATATGGTCGTTGTAGGCCCTCGACTCTATCCTCTTTAACAATCCAGTTGCGTGGGAGGTGAGATGTTTTTGTTGCTAGTCCAAGTACCCGTGCAAATGGTCTAGAACTTGCCTCGAATGTGTTTCTAGGCGAAATTTTAATTTTTGCTTTGCTTTAGAAGTTCTCATTGACCCTCTTGAAGTTTTCCATTGCTCATCAATGTTGTTACCTCTAGTCAACCCATTTGAGCCTCGAATCTTTCTCATTTGATAACCATGTTACAAGTCTTTACCTATTTTGTCGTGACCCTCTCTTGGCACCCGATCTTTCCTTAACACTCTTGTGAAACAATTGGCTAAACACGTAGGTTTGGGAAGAGATGAGGAACTTGAAGGAGGTATCAAGGCACAAAAAGAGAAAAGAAATGATGAGACGGAAAGGCAAGAAAAGGAAAGAACAAAAAGAAAAATGCAAAAAGAAAGTGAATAAGTGGAAGCGTTGAAGGGATTCAAAATACCGTAATGATGCAAAGCGTGTAGAGATCAAAGAGGGAGAAAATGAATATCATGATCAAGAAAGAGTGATATTAAGTCTTTCTAGTTCCCCCAAGGAAAAGAAAATGCCTCAAAGAATTGGCAAAGCATGAGCCGAGAACAGAAAATGGAGTGCTTAAGGAAGGATGAACCCGTCCTATCATAGCATATCCAACCTTAGTCCAAAAGCCTTCATTGCAATCCGAAAAAAAGCCCTACGTGATTTAAAGCCGAGTGAGATTACATTAGTGGTGATCTACATGAGGGGAAAGCCTATGGTACTTAAAGTCGTACTTGCGACATTCTTTTGAGAGAGATGAGTGAACCTTTCACAAATCATTGGATTAAGTGCTAAAATTCTTGAGCGAGATAGGAAAACAGAGAGTATAGGAGGAGGGGTTTGGGATCTACAATGACCTGCATGAAAGAGAGAGCTTCCACTATGAGTAAAGTCAACTCTTGATGCTCAAGTGTCACATTAGAACTAGTTGTTCATATAATTTTAACATGTTGCATTGTTAATAATACATAAGCAGTAAGGGTAATTGCTGGTCCCAATTGATGTGTGAATGAATCACCTTCGATTAGCTGGAATGGACCTTAACATATGGAGGTGGGAACTAATTTATTTGCTTGAGGACAAGCAGAAACTTAAGTTTGGGGAGTTGATAAGTGGGGATTTTGACTACTTATTAGCGCCTTTTAGCTTTTGTTTATGTCCATAAGCATTTAATTGTGCTCCTAAAACTGATGAAATGTGCTTAATTGCAGAAATATTGGATGATGAACTCCCGAGATGAAATCCAACTCAAAAAGGAGTAATCTGAACTCAAGGACATAAAAGGCACAGAAGCTCAAACGTGCGGACCGCAGAATATCATCTGCGGCCGCAGATGATGAAGGAAAAGCCAACATACATTTGTGTAAAGTTTGGTCTGCACATGAATTGTGCGGCTACAAAAGATGGCTAGGAAAAAAAGCTCAGAGAATGTGCATTCCAAGTCCCCCAGAAGTGCAGACCGCACAAGAATCGTGCGGTCGCAGAAGAAGCACCTTCTAAACCGTAGAAGTTCAGGTGCGACCGTAGATGTAAAAGTGCGGACAGTAGAAAGAATGCCCTGCGGCCGCATATTAGAATTATGCAATCGCAGACCTCCAGTTCATGACAAGTTGAAGAAATGTGCGAATCGCACATGGAATTGTGCGGCCACAAAACCTCCCGAAGGGCATTTTTGTCCGAAATTTCCAGTCCTGTATAAGTAGACGAGTTTTACAATTTTAGGTCAACTTTTGACATCAACAGCTACAGTAGTCGTTTCTCTTTATTTCGTTTAATTATCATTTCCTCTTCTGTTTCTTTAATTTCAAGCGTGAGTAGCTAGATTTTTACTAGGGTTGTGACCCAACCCTAGTGTGTAAATCTTATGGGTGTTTAATTTAATGCTTGTTTATGATGCGTGTTATTAAGCATTGTTCATGCTTTTATTTGTGGAATTAATGGTTGCAAACATTAGTTCATTCCTAATTGACTTAGTCTCTACTTGAGAAAGAGAGACTTAGGCCTCATTTTTTTTTAAAGATTAAGACGTCTGAATCTCAATACACATCTGAATATTAAGATTAAGACGTCTAAATCTGAATACACGTCTGAATATATTAAGATGTGTATTAAGATCTGAATATAAATAATTAAGACTGTTTGATTTTTAACATCTGAATGTATAAAATTTATCTTTATTGAAAATTGATAAACATAAAATTCAAATAAAATACTAACTAATCTAATATTCTATCAATAAAATATATAATTTTTCAAAATATGATAGTTGTTGGTGGTGATGGCTAACGGGTGAATGCCGATTAGAGGCGATGGTTGGTGGTAGTTTTAGTTGATGATGGTGGTTCATGCTAGTAGCTAGTAGTGATTGGTAGTGGTGGAAATTATGATTGAGGATGGTGGTGGTGGGTGGTGATAGTTAATAATGGGGGGTGGTGGTAGTAGTTGTGACTGAGAAAGGTGGTGGGTGGGTGATGGTAGGTTATAATAATGGACAGTGTCGGCTGTGGTTGTTGATAGTGATGGGGTGGTCAATTGTGGTAGTTGAGGTGGATGAGTGATGATTATGGGTGAGAATGATATATGGTGGTCGGAGTGGTGGGGATAGTGGGTGGTAATGGTCGATAATGGTGGCGGCTATGATTGAGGATGATGGTGGTGTGATAGTGGTGGAGGTGGTGCTGGTGGCGGCGGCATGGTGATATTTGATAATGGTTGGCGGTGGCGGCAATTAATAATGAATATGTGATAACATCTTAATGAAATTAAGTCTCTGTTATAGATCTTAATCATACAGACATATTCAGACTCATTAAGTGGCTGTGAAGTAAAAAAAACAAACACACTTAATGATTAAGATCTGAATAATTAAGATTCAGACTTTAAAAACAAACGCACTTAATGTCTGAGATTTGAATAATTAAGATTCAGACCTCCATTAAGTGCAAACAAAAGAGGCCTTGGTCTAGGAAAAGTTGGCTAACAAGAAATTGGGTCAATCGAGAGATTGATAATCCCAATTAAAGGGTTCAACCTAGAGATAGTAATAACCCGACTCGAGCTTTTATCAACCGTTGTGTGCAATACCTATTTGAACTTGAGAAAGCCAAATTGGGAAAAATCACTCTCTATCGAGAGGTATTGAATGTATAATTGAGTGTTGATGGCTATAATACACCCCGACCAATAAAACAAGCATTAAGGTTTATATCCCACTAGGCAAACACCTAGGTGATAGTTACAGCCCTAGGCTTTTTACAAAATTCGAAAAACAACAAAAACAATTCTATTAGTTTTATTTCTCAACTTTTCAATCTTAGATTTAAATTAGACATAGAAACAACCCCATTTAGTAGAAGTGTAAATTGAGATAGTCAAACACGCAAAATATAATATATACTCCTAACTCCAATATACAGCTATGGAAATAAACCCTGACTCTTGTTGGTTACTATCATTGCAATCGACCATTTCATAGCCTTGAATTAATGTGTGAAATTGGACGAGATCACCTTGGCCTCATCAAATTGAACCCTCGGCGGCCCAATTTCTTGTCTAAGGGTTTCCACTTCTTGCTTGCTTAGATGCAAACGAGTCTCCAACATGATGGCCTCAACAACTTTGGCTTCCAACTCTGAGAGGCGAGCACCGGTTTGCTCCTTCTCGGCCAAAAGTTGATCTCGTGTGGAGTTAAGTTCTTCTTTCTCCCAAATCAACCTCTGGAGGCCCTCGGAAGCAAGAAAATTAGCCTACAAAACAAGAAAGTCAAACTCACATTATTTTAAGTCAAAGGCAGAAGAAATGACAAAAGAAGTGAAGAATGTATCGTTGCAGCGTTGTGCAAGGCATTGTTCCACGAGTACTCTCCCAAGAGAAACTATATCTTTTCCCAATATTTTTTTGAATCTAAAGGCTTCAGATAGTTAGCAAGTTCCACTAGCTGGGCTAGAAACTTGCATAATTTTGCCAGAAATTCCTATGAACTGGGGACTGGGGAAGAGGAACATCTTCTTCTCGGGCAGATGTGGCCGGTAGAGATGATGTAGAAGTTGTTGATGGAAGAGTTGGTGAAGATGGAGATGAAGTTGATGGTGTTGGTGTTGGAGGGTGAGAGGCAGCTGCCACAAACGCAGTGCTGGTTGTCGATTACTCATCAATGAAAGATAGAAGGGACCTGGCACTCATCCCCAAAATAATGGTTGCAGCGACAAGGATACGAAAGTGGGAGTTAGCATTTTCCACCATTTCATACTTCCCTAGAGCGCCAAGACATCGTCCTCGGTTGGTGTAAATAACTAAACATATTGAACGGTTTGTTGAGTTGAGAAAGGTCGTTGTCTTCTATGTAGAGTAGCTCACTCCTCGTTAGCTTCTCAATCATCATCAATCATCCCGGTATCTATGGTCGGCCTGTGTAGAGGGCTCATCACCATGACTTCCGGAGATGACTCGGGGGCACCATCTTCGTCCTCTTATTCTTTCCCCCGGCCGCAGAGGAATGCCTTCTTTTAGGTTGCTTGTTCTCCGGTCGGGGACTCTGAGAAGAAGGAATTGAACCAGAAGCAGGCCCGGAGATGCTTGTCTATGAAAAAGCTTTCTGCATCAGCCTCTCCGACACAACAGGATCAGCCAAAACGCCCTCCTCGGGGACGACAACTAAGCCTTTGGGTAGATCTATATTTGATAGGACAGGCGAATTACATAACTTCCACATAAAAAAGGTAAGGACATGATGAGTTAAACTTATCACGATTTTTGGCCTTCCACCCATATTTTAGGGGCATCTCTTTCCACGATCAGGTTTCTAGCGTAGTAACGTCCAAAATTTTCTGAACCAATTGGTCCAAGCCCTCAGTCCTAGGTGAACCCACCGAGTTGCTAAGGTGGGTAAAGGAAATAAAGTTATAATGACGAGGAAGTATCTTTATCAAGAGTAGAAACAAACTGTATACATACGAGTGCGATTCCACAGTTCCAAGATGGAAGGAGCCGAGGCCGGGATGATGTCGCTAGTGGCAACTGAAACAAAGCGTTCCATCCACCCATGATCGCTATCATCATCCATACTAGAAAACAATGCACGGTGGCTTCGCTTGATGAAGTTGATCATCCCCCCACGGAAGATCTTGGGGGAATAGAGGTTCATCACGTGAGCTAGGGATAGATCCTCTCCTGTTTCCTATCGCATGCGCTGATAAGTGGGGATTTTGACTACTTATTAGTTTCTTCTAGCTTTCGTTTTAGTCCAAAAGCGTTTAACTGTGTTCCCCAAAACTAATGAAATGTGCTTAATTGAATGAATATTGGAAGATGAACTCCCCAGATGAAACCCAAGTCAAAAAGGAGTAATCTGAACTAAAAGAGAATAAAGACACAAAATCTCAAAAGTGCGGACCGCAGAATATCATCGGCGACTGTAAGTTATGAAGGAAAATCCATCAGAGTCTGGTGCAAAGTGTGATCCACCCATGATTTGTGCGGCCGCAAAAGCTGGGTCAGGAGAAAAGTTCAGAGAATGTGCACTACACATCTATCAAAAGTGCAGACCGCACAAGAATTGTGCAGGCGCAGAAGAAGAGCTATGCGACCGTAATTCCATTTGTGCGGATCGCAGAAGAGCAAGATGCGGCCGCAGTTACAATTGTACGGACAGCAGAAAAAGTGCATTGCGGTCGTAGACTAGAATTATGCGGCCACAGACTTCCAATCCTATCAAGCTGAAAAAAAGTGCGGAGCCCACATTGAATTGTGCGGCCGCAGAACCTCCCGAAGGGCATTTTTGTCCGAATTTTTTTGGCTTGTATAAATAGAAGAGTTTCACTTTATTAGATCAAATTTTGACATCAACTACTACAGTAGCCATTTCCTTTTACTCTTTTTTGTAGTCTTTCATATTTTGAGCTATCTTAACATAGATTTTATCATTTTAATTAGCAATATGAGTTTAATTATTATTCTTTTATTTCTTCAATTTCAAGCATGAGTAGCTAGATTTTCACGAGGGTTATGACCCAAACCTAGTGTGTAAACTTAATGGGTGCTTAATTTAATGTTTGTTTATGGTTGGGTGTTTATTATATAGCCTTGTTCTTGCTTTTATTTGTGGAATTAATGGTTGCAAATATTAGTTCATGCCTATTTGACTTTGTCTCTACTTGAGAAGAGAGACTTAGTCTAGGATAACTTGGCTAACATAAAAATTGGTCAATCGAGAGATTGATAAGCCCAATTAAAGGGTTGAACCTAGAGATAGTAACAACCCGACTTGAGATTTCTTTCAATTGTTTTGTTCAATACCCATTTGGACTGGAGAAAGCGAAATTGGGAAAAATCATTCTCTAACCGAGAGGTATTATGTGGGTAATTGAGTGCTGATAGCTATAATAAGCCCTGACAAATAAAACAAGTTTTAAAGTTAGATCCCATTAGGCAAACACCTAGGTGAAGGTCATAGCCCTAGGCTTTCTACAACATTTGAAAACAATAAAAACAACATCTCCCTCTTGCAATTGTTGTTTTAAAGTAAAACAACCAAATTTTAAGGAAGTGTAAATTGATATATTCAAATTCACACACTACAGTATGTACTACTAACTCCCATCTATAGCTCCCTGCGGAATTCGATCTTGTTGGGTACTATTATTGCATCGACCGTTTTCATTACCTTGAATTGAGGTGTGAAATTGGACGAGATTAGGCACCAAAGGCAAGCAATCATCCTCCACACGGAGGGACTCACCTGTGCCAAACACACTTGGTAGCGAAGGCAAAACTCCTCAATAATGGAGCCAAGCTCTCCACTCAGAGAAAACGTCCCCAAAGTGAAGTATGGAGATTTATGGAGTATGAATGAAGGAGTTTGATGCGTATAAGTAAAGGCTTTAGGCGGCTAAATTTGTGGCCATGATTACCTCGATAACTGGCAAAACGTTATGTTGAATCATGGGATGGCGCATGTCTGAGGCATTAAATGCGAAGAGACGTGAGTCTAATTAACCGTCAGAAGCTTTTCAGAGTGGATCAGAGAAATTCTAACCAAAAAGAATGTTTCTACCAACTTGCCGGTGACACAAAGTTATGTCCCCGGAAAGCAGGGGGCTATCTGTATAGAGTAAAATATGCTATGCTAGGTGGTTGCATAAGAGAGTGCCATGTGGCCAACGGCAGAGGATAGTTAAAACCAAAGACAATTGTTCCATTTGTCACTGGAAGGAATGACGCTCATAAAGATGCAATAAATACCTGTCATCCAGTAGCATTCAATGGAGAATATTCCACAATATTTAGTACACTGCTCGTTATAAAGAATTTGTCATTAATGCTCACTGTTACACATTCTTCAATGGCCCTCATAATTGACATTAAAGAAGGGCATGATCGTATGACCTAGTTCCCTAAGTGCAGCTATAAATAGTGAGCTCTGTTATCATTGTAAAGGACATAAATTTTCTGGCAAACTTATGATATAATCAATTCAAAGCTCTATACAATTTTATCTTCTTACCTTTTTATTTCATTACTATTGTGCCCGGAAGCCTCGCACCCGGAATTGCTATTTCTTGTCACGACCCAATTCTCCCTCCGACTGGGTCTCGTGACGGCACCTAGTCTTGATGACTAGGTAAGCCTATTACTTAAGCGAAATTTAGATAAAACAGGTAAATTAATAGTAAGTGAAATAAATCATACTAGAGTCGACGCCGCTCGGCATTTAATAATTACTTTACCCAGAACCCGGAATATCACAATACATCACAAGCTACTCTACTGCTCAATAGGTACAACTGGATAGAAAAGACCGTATAGTTTCATCTACAAGTACTACAATTGCAAGATAGGAAGGGGACTCGGAGATCTGCGGACGCTGTAGATTATACCTCGAGTCTCCTGATACCGCTGCTGCTGGCTAGCTGAGATACCGCGTACTAGGACCTGGATCTGCACATGGGGAAACAAACATGCGCAGAAGGGCATGAGTACTCCACATTCAGTACCCAGTAAGTGCCAAGCTTAACCCCAGTCAAGTAGTGACGAGGTCAGGTAGAGGCCCTACTGAGGTTTGCAAAATAACAGATATAGAGAACATCAACAACACAAGAGAAAACCCGGTGAGACTCAGAAAGGTCCAACCTCACGAATTGGTTGGCTAAGGACTGAACATCAAAAGCTAAGGGCCTCTCAGCTGCATGAAGATATGCCAAACTACCCAAACTCTCCGACCGGCGACTCAGGGCATCGGCCACCACATTGGCCTTCCCCGGATGGTATAGTATGGTGATGTCCTAATCCTTGAGTAGCTCTAACCACCTACGCTGACGCAAATTGAGATCCTTCTGCCTGAATATGTGCTGCAAACTCCGGTGA
>MDKH01038371.1:0-47345 GCA_005239495.1 Nicotiana undulata
TTTTATCATCAATATATGCTTAAGGAACGAATTCCAATTGAAAAATATCAAATTTAACTCAAACTCCGAAACCGGTCAAAACCCGACCCCCGGGCTCGCATCCCGAAACTCAAAAAAATTATACAAAAGTGTTCTTCGTCCTCTCATGAGTTCGTACATATAAAGAACACCAAAATCGGAATTCGTTTGACCCCTCAAATCGACCCTTGAAGGTCTCATAATCTCAAGCCCTAAAACCAAATTTTTCTACTCATTTTCCATGAATTTACACTGGTTTTATGCTCTATAATCACCCATAATCGAGTTTTAATGACTAGAACACTTACCTCAATGAAGAACAAGGATTTCCCTCTTCAAAATCGCCCCCAAGAGCTCTTTTCCGTACAACAATGGTGTAAAAAGGGGTTTAAGTCGCGGAGGAAATATTTAAATACTGCCCAATGATTAATGAACTGCGATCGCGGAAGTTCTCACGCGATCGCGAAGAACAAACCTCTCTAGCCCTCATTTTACTCATTGCGATCGCGGCATAAGCCACGCGATCGCGACTCAATAAGTCCTTAACTCACGCGATCGCACTGTTCCGTTTACCAAACGTACGCGATCGCACTCCAATACACGCGATCGCGATGCACAAACTCGCCTGACCCTCAGAGTACTCAATGCGATCGCGACCTTAGTCCCGCGATCGCGGTACCTACGCTGCTCAACCTCTGCGATCCTGGACGCCTTTATGCGATCGCAGTGAATAAAAATGCTGCCCCTCACGATTGAACTACGCGATCGCGACTCTCCCTTCGCGATCACAGAGAAGAAAACTCTGGTGCACAAAAACCAGAAAACCAGCAATTGTTTTAAGACCAAATGAGTCCGTTAATCACCCGAAATCAATCCTGAACCCCTCGGGACCCCAACCAAACTTACCAACATATCTCATAACATCATTCAAACTTAGTTGCACTCTCAAAACACCAAAACTAACATCAAAACACCAAAACTAACATCAAAACACGAAATTTACTTCGGATTCAAGCCTAAGAACTTTAATATTTCTAAAATCCACCAATGATGCCGACACTATCCAAATAAACTCCGATTGACCTGAAATTTTGTAGACAAGTCCAAAATAACATTACGAACCTGTTCCAATTGTCGGAATTCTATTCCGACCCCCATAGCCTATTTTCCACTGCCGACCGGAATCGCCAAAACTAACTTTCACCAATTCAAGCCTAATTCTACACCGGACATCACAAAATTATTCTGAACACACTCCTAAGTCCCAAATCACCTAACGAAGCTATCCGAACCATAAAATCTACATTCCGAGGTCGTTTACCATTAAGTCAACTCTTAGTTGACTTTTCCCATTTTAAGGCTATTTTTAAAGACTGAATGACTAAACTCTCATTACAACCATTCTGATTTCAAGCCTGCCAACTCTAACACATCAATAACAGTAATTAAAATGCAGGCTCTACATAATGACAGACCGGGTCATTACAGATTATATTATGTTCATTCTGTTTAATCCCTTTAATTGTTATTATTTTGTTTAGTTGAGTCCCTAATCCTGTGATTTTTGCTAGTATAGTCATTAGGGTTTCTGATTATTTGATTCTCCCTATTATATCATGTTCGTTTGTTAATTCCTTTAATTATTTACTGTGTGCCAGTATTGAATCCCTGATTCTATGTGATTTTTACTCGAGTCTCTGATTTTACCTACCTATTGTGTGTTTATTCCGTGTATCTATAGGGATTTGTGATAATCTCCCCCCTAATCAGTACTACCCCAGTTTATACCCCCTAATTTCCTGTAATTGATATCTCTCATTGTTCTCTTTTGATGATTTCACTACTGATTTCAATCTTTAAATTATTTCCTTGCCTTATTTTGGTCGACTATGCTGTCACACGCATTCTTATGTTGTTTCCTTAATTAAAATATTCTGAACCTAGTCACAATTGCATGTTTCATACTTGTACTGTGCTGGGGTTATTCCCTTATATGTTATATGCATGGTAACTTTCCTTATTTGTTATCTGCCTACTAACCATTTGAACTTGACCCTTTCAATTAAGGGATAGCTATGCTGATTTTACATTGATTGATACACAGTCCCTTAATTATTGGTTAACTTTGATTCCTACCTTATTTGCTACCTGTTTTCAAACTATATACACATTACCTCTCATTAGCACAAACACACGAACTCACTGGTTCAATAACTCTCTCTCTCACAACTAAATTCTATGTTCTCTCTTGTGCTACTTACTATTACTCTAAGTTAGCCGGCTGCACGCCAAGGCTAACTATTGTGCTCTCCTATTTCCTACTTTGTGTTACTGCCTTCACTTCACTGGAACTTTTGATTGTGTACCTATGCATATATCTTCCTGCTACATGCTTGCCCTCACATGCTCTATATTTGTCCCTCAAATCTCATTACCCCTGCTTGTGGTTGTTGGACTGTTCTTGGTTATTTGTGTGATGCTGAACTTGTCTGAGTCCTGAGGTTGGTGTTTCTGCTCTTTCAAACTGTTTCATTGGTTAAACTTTTCTATTATAAAAATTATTTCAATCAAGTCTCGTTTCAAAATTGTTTTCTTACTCAACCTCTCTTTCAAAAAACTATGTTAAGCACTCTTATTTACTCATAGATCCTTAGGTTCTGCCCCCTTTGTGTGAGCACTGCTTTGGGACCCCTGAGCTCCCTGTGAACTTTGACACACTAAGACTGGCCCTTCCACACTGCACTTACTCTACTATGGCTATGAAATCTGGGTGTGAGCACTACCCGGGATCCCTTGAGGTCCTTAGGGAACTTTGACACACCCGTATTATGAGAAAGGCTATGAAACATCATTTCGGAACTAAGGATATGGAGATTGGGCCTATACTGTAGGCTCACTATAGATAGCTTCTTATTTTCTATTTCAGTGATGTATTCATACCCACCGGTTTGTAATAATTAATTGTAAACAACTCTGGGGTTGGATAGTGAAAAAGGGGAGGGTACTATGTATGTTGTAGCGTAATCAAGGGTAGCAACCATGCCTCTTAGGTTTACTTTCTTCTGTGTGCAATAGACTCCATGTTTAGGCATAACACAAAGCATACCACGCATTAGATATCATGCTCCCTAGGATTTATATGTACTGTTTTTCAACATCTCATCATCACTTAGAACTCCTGTCTCTAAGGCAAATAATAACATCAACATAAAATGTCACTATGCGATTCTGCCTATTCTGAAACTCATTTAGAAATCATGTCCTAGGATAAATGTGTTAACATAAGCGGAAATCATGTTTCATCATGCTATAACCATGCCACACACTTAGAAATTCTGTTCTAAGGTAAAACAACATTAAAAAACTGTCATCTACGCCTATTCTGAAACTTTGCATAAGGCTGTGATTTTGTGTGCATTTAGAAATCCTGTTTAGTGACTGCATATGCATCACTCTACATTAGATATCATGTTCTAGAATCACACTCACCTAATTACACCTAGTCTAAATACAGATGCATAAAGAGCATGAAACAGGCACCATGTTCTAACAACTGGTACTTAATTTCTGCATATTCTACCATACTTAGAACTGCATGTTCTTAGGTATAAAAACCTAAAACTGCCAACAATTTGGAACAACTGTTGCATATTATCCCATACCTAGGCAAGCCTTAGGTAATCAACCATAAAAAAATAAAACTGGAACTGTCTTTTGTGATTATTGTTTAACTGTCAGTATATTTTAAAACCAGTAGGCAAAACTGATTAGGACTTCCTCTTTGAGTTATGCAATAAATATGTCTTTCTGTTGTTATCACTTAGGTACCATGCTTAGGATCTGAACTTAAACCCAGACCTTAATTGTGCTTGAGTCATGTTGATTACTTGCATTATCTGTGGAGGTATTTGAGACCCCTTTCATGTTTATGTGTTACCTCTATGTGCAGTCCTATTTGTTTCTCTATATGTCGCACTAGTATTTTACCTTTAAACCTGAGGGTCTGCCTAGAACCCCTTTTTATAGGATAGAAGTCCTAAACTGCTCCGGGACTAATAGGAAGGGACGGGTAACATCATGCAATAGAGGTCGAGACCAACACTCGCTTTAATTACCTTAACTAGGTAGAAAGGGCTAGATATGGATATGATGACCGGTGCGTTAATACCACGTGTAGCCCCTTTTCGAGGAGTTTCATACCGGGTATTGCATTGATGTGATCCATATTATAAACAAACCTAGGATTCCCCCTTACTCCCATAAACATGCTTAGATTATAATTCTTTTCAAAATTTAGCTCTCCATTAACTGTTTCAAATATATATGTGTACTTAGACTAAAATCCCCTACTATCTGAACCATATTTGTTTATTTGAAAATTGTACAAAATTCACAAAAGCCATTTGGCCGGGAACCACACTTGTGGATCCTGAGGGGTGCCTAATACTTTTCCCTTGGGATAATTTCAAGCCCTTACCCTATCTCTGGTTGTCAAAACGTAGTTATAAATGAACCCCTGATAGCTGTCGTAACGCACCTTAAAAATTGTTAGGTGGAAACTCTTCAAATATGCAAACCCCCTTTCCGAAAGGAACGAGTTTTCCCAACCAACGTCATAAACCCTTTTAAACCGGCCCCGAAAGGAGTGATTTAGGGAAAAAGGGGCGCGACAGGTTTTTATTGTGAAAGGATATTGGTTGAAGCTTACGAGCTATACTGTTTTCTGTTTGAAATTGTGGAAATAAAAGTATTGTGAAAGGCTTGGCCTGAATTGTGAAATTTATGAATAAATTGATATGATATGTCTGGTGGGAGCGGGTTACACGCCGCATCAAGGAGTAATAAGGGTGGACATGTGGGATCGGGTTGCACGCCTCAACAGGAGTAATAAGGGTGATATATTTAGGGAGGAGAAATAAGGGTGGACAGGTGGGAGCGGGTTGCACGCCGCAACAAGGAGCGATAAGGGAGGACATTTATATTTTTTTATTGATTTTCAAAGAAAAACAAAGATTTGAAAACTTACTATTTTATAATACTATTTTTCATATTTTGGCACTACTTTTATTTAAAGTTAAAGTTTTGAAATTTGGAAACTTATTTGAGAATTGGCTATGGCTGAGGCCTGGAAAAGGCGGCTGAGTTAATTCATTGTTGTTGCAGTACTTCATTATTTGTTTAGATTTCCTTCTTGCTTTATATTTATGGTCTCAGTTATATTTTCTTGTTCGTGTAGAATAATTTTGTTGCGTTATTGTATATATTATTGTCACATGTTATATGTTGTTAATTCCCCACCGTAGCCTCGTCACTACTTCGTCGAGGTTAGGCTCGGCACTTACTCAGTACATGGGGTGGTTGTACTGATACTACACTCTGCACTCTTTTGTGCGGATCCAGGTATCGACTAGCAATAGAGATATTTAGAGAGGCTATTCATTTATTCGGAGACATGAGGTATATTTGCCGGCGTTCGCAAATCCCGAGAGTCTTCTCCTATTTTTATAAAACTGTTTTTTTATATTCAGAATAGTTACACTATTTCTTTCAGCCCATTATTTGTAGTATTCTTTAGTAGTTCGTGAATTGTGACACCAGACCCTGGGGTAGTTCTAGAGTTACTTATATAATTAGTTCGTGGCTCAGTTTATTTAAGTGTTTAATATTTTATGTTTGAAATTATTCATTGAAAGTCGGTAGCTTAAGTTTATTTTATAATTATTTATTATGTTTAAATGGATAATCAAAGGTAAATAGCTAATCGAACTCTAACATTGGCTTGCCTATCAAGTGTGGTGTTAGGCGCCATCACGTTCCCTAAGGTTGGGAATTTGGGTCGTGACAAGTTGGTATCAGAGCACTAGGTTGCCTAGGTCTCACAATTCACGAACAAGCTTAATAGAGTCTGAAGGATCAGTACGAAGAAGTCTTTACTTATCTCTCATAGGCTATCAAGTTAGGAACAATTTCACTTCTATTCTACTCTATCGTGCAAATGTATTCTACCATTGATGATTGAACTTGTCTATTCTTGTACTCTCACAAATCTCGACAACACGCAAAGCGTCTACAACCGGACAAGAGATGAAGCCTCAATGACAGCTACGATTAGGGGAAGAGACAAAAGCGGATCTCAGTCTAAAGCTCGAACATCAGCACCTATTGTACAATCTCAAATGGATCTAGACGCGGAGGTTCTAGCTCAGTCAGTACATGTTGGACTAGCACATATCACAGAAGGATTTATAGCTACTCCAGTGTTGCATAATAAGGGAATAGTTGAAAGCAACGGGGTCGATTTATATGAGCCGTGAAGTTTAACATTTTAGATTATCAGGCATTGTGACCTATGACTTCGTGCCAAGTGGAAAAGTCCAACGCCAAGGAATAGATTGCGGGGTCATGTGTTATATCAGTTTTGGCTTGGAATGTATAAGGTCGGAGATGTTGCAAGAGATAAAGCTGGGAATTGTGGTATGTCAGTCTCCTTAATAACCCTATACCTCAGTACCAAAGGAGTTATTCGAACAAATTTAAATCTACAGAAGGTCTACTCAGCGTGGAAGTCACGGTTGCGGATTTTGGGGTGCTCCAGAGGGAGTACAGTGGTTGACGAGCTTCTAGACTATATGGTTTGTGCCAAGAATTATCTGTGTAAAGCTTTACGTTTGGGGTCATTGTGCATCAATAAGGATAAGAGTTACCCCAAGGAATAACGAAGGGTACATGAATACGTGGGGTAGCTCAGCGGTATTGAGTCAACATGGTACAGAAGAAATTGGTCGCTGGTGGTTGAGGCAAGCCTACGAAGAGGACGGCCAGTCATTGCAACACCAACTATTTGACTCAGTTCTCATAATGCTTTTGAAAGAGTTTATTTCTCGAACTTTCCATTTTGTGTGGTGCATAAGGTTTTAACAGTTGCGTCAGGTCATATGACAGTGTTAGAATATGCATCAGGTTAGATAAGTTAGCCCGTCATACTCCTACGTTGGTTCATATAGCCAGAGGGTGAGTCCCCAGACTCATTAAAGAACTCAAATATGATTGTAAAATTTTGTACGACTAAGGGCAGATTGATACTTTATTTTGGCTAGTGGTAGAATCTTTCCTAGACTTGGGAGAGTCATATTTAATCAGATCACTCAAGCTACGTGTCCCATTGTAGTTACAACTCAAATTACATGTCGAAGGTGGAGGTCAGACTCCTAGAGGTGGAGACCCAGCCTGTTGGTATATTTTCTATGGTAGGGCTGAGGTCGTTACATTAAATGGCGTCATTTCAAGAACAATCTCTAATTAGTATAAAGTGATGATTTCCTAAACTTAATACGGTTACGCGTATCCAATAAAAAATCTTCTAATATACTCGACTCTCGGGTGAGCTTCGTAGCTCAAAAATATACTTATGTGAATACTTGTATTCAGAAATCCTATGGAAATAACTGCGTCTAGCATCATGTGTTGTAATTTTGTTTAACGGAAAATATTTCAATGAAGGAAATGGAATGTTTTTGATTGGAACGATACGCATGTTGCTTGTGATTAAGAATTGAGGACGAGATACTCGCATTGTAATATGATTTGAGATGTTTAAATAGGGCTACGAGCCGCGGTGGAAGTTATGTAAGGATGAGGTTCTGGTGATGGAAAATTCTTGTGTTTAAAGTCTCCCTTGTGAATTAAAACTTTACTATAGTACTGTAGGGAGTCAAACTTGTTAGGCTTATTCAACAATTTATGTATAAAATAATGATAATGATCATAATAATAATAATAAAAGTAATACTAATAATAATTAAATAAATAAACTAATTAATTAACTGTGTATAATTTGCCAAATCCGTGTCTGAATTATTGAGCTTTGACCTGCGAGGTAGGTGCCCGCCCATGTGGTGTTAAATGAGACACGTTAATTCTAATTACAAGGTCTTCAACCATCGTATCTCGTTATCGGTATTGTGAATATTTGGAAGGAGATTTTCTTTATTGACGTGAAGCTATTTGATAATTCTGTAATTGGCTATGAACAACTATTAAGGAAGTAGAGGCAGTCAAGAACTGGCCTAGACCCACTACAGCCACAAAAATAAGAAGTTTCTTAGGTTTGGCGTGTTACTAACGTAGTTTTGTGGAGGGGTTTTCATCTATATCAGCCCCTATGACTAAATTGACTCAGAAAGGTGCCCCATTTAAATGGTTAGATGAGTGCGAGGCGAGCTTTCAAAAGCTCAAGACAACCTTGACTTCAGCACCGGTGTTGGTGTTACTATCAGATTCAAGTTCTTTCACGGTATATTGTGACGCTTCCCGAATTGGACTTGGAGCAGTATTGTTGCAGGATGGCAGGGTGATTACATATGCGTCTCGACAGTTGAAAGTCCATGAGAAGAATTATCCGGATCATGACTTAGAGTTGGCAGCCATTGTTCATGCATTGAAAATTTGGAGGCATTATCTTTATGGCGTGTCGTGTGAGGTTTTTACTGACCATCACAGTCTCCAGTACTTATTCAAGCAGAAGGATTTTAATTTGAGGCAGCGGATATGGTTAGAGTTACTAACAGATTATGATGTCACCATATTATATCATCCAGGGAAGGCCAATGTGGTGGTCGATGCATTGAGTAGGAAGGCGGTGAGTATGGGCAGCCTTGCGTATATTCCAGTTAGTGAGAGACCACTAGCTTCAGACATTCAGACGTTGGCTAATCAGTTTGCGAGGTTGGATATTTTGCCCAATAGTGTTCTAGCTTGTACAGTCGCTCGGTCTTCTCTAATTGAGCGTATCCGGGAGCGACAGGATGATGACCCGCATTAGATGGTCCTTAGGGACACAGTTCGGCACGGTGGTGCCAAGCAGGTTACAGTTGGAGATGATTGTGTTTTGAGGATGCAGGGATGGTTATGTGTGCCTAATGTCGATGGCCTTCGTGAGTTAATCCTTGCGGAGGCTCACAGTTCTAAGTATTCTATTCACCTAGGGGCAGCTAAAATGTACCAAGATTTGAGGCAGTATTATTGGTGGAGAAGGATGAAAAAAAGACATTGTGGCGTATGTGGCTCATTGCTTAAATTGTCAGCAGGTAAAGTATGAGCATCAGAGCCCTGGTGGTTTGCTTCAGCAGATAGAGATTCCTGAGTGGAAGTGGGAGCGTATCACTATGGACTTCGTTGTTGGGCTCCCATAGACTTAGAGGAAATTTGATGCAGTTTGGGTTATTGTGGATAGGCTGACCAAATCAGCACATTTTATTCCCGTGGCAAGTACTTATACTTCGGACCGGTTGGCTAAGTTATATATATTTGGGAGATTGTTTGCCTTCATGGTGTGCCCGTGGCTATCATTTCTGATCGAGGTACGCAGTTTACCTCGCACTTTTGGAGGACAGTTCAACGTGAGTTGGGTACCCGAGTAGAGTTGAGTACAATATTTCACCCTCTGACTGACAGTCAGTCCGAGCGTCATTTCAGATATTGGAAGACATGCTCCGCGCTTGTGTTACTGACTTTGGAGTTTCGTGGGATCAGTTCTTGTCGTTAGTGGAGTTTGCTTATAATAATAGCTATCAGTCGAGCATTCAGATGGCTCCTTATGAGGCATTATATGGTAGACGGTGCAAGTCGCCAGTTGGAAGGTTTGAGCCGAGAGAGGCTCGGTTATTAGGTACAAACTTAGTTCAGGAGGCCTTAGGTAAGGTCAAGATTATACAGGAGAGACTTCGTGCAGCTCAGTCTAGGAAAAAGAGTTATGTGAATCGTAAGGTTCTTGATGTGGCATTCATGGTTGGAGAGAGAGTATTGCTTCGTGTGTCGCCCATGAAGGGTGTTATGAGATTTGGGAAGAAGGGTAAGTTAGGCCTTAAGTATATCAGACTGTTTGAGATTCTTGATAGAGTGGGGAAGGTAGCTTATAGACTTGCGTTGCCTCCGGGGTTATCCTCAATTCATCCGGTATTCCATGTATCTATGCTCCGGAAATATCATGGTGACCCGTTCCACATGTTAGATTTCGTCTCTGTCCAATTGGACAAAGACTTGACTTATGAGGAGGAGCTGGTAGCCATTTTAGACCGTCAGTTGAGGTCTAAGAATTATCCTTCAGTTCGAGTGCAGTGGAGAGGCCAGCCCGTTGAGGCAGCTACTTGGGAGTCCGAGTCGTACATGCAGAGTAAATATCACACTTGTTTGCAAATTCAGGTAATCTTCTATGTCCGTTCGAGGATGACATTTGTTTTAGAGGTGGAGATTGTGATGACCCAAAGGGCCATTTTATGAAGTTAGACTTCGTTCTAGGCTTAATAGCCCTAAAAAGGTTAATTTTAAATACCTCGATTTGTGTGCGCAGTCCGGGTGTGAAATTGGAAAGCTTTTAAGTGAAAATATAAGAAATAATAATTCTTAAAATTAAAAATATTTGGTTTTAGTTGACTTAAGTCAACATTTTGAGTAAACGGACTCGGATCTGTATTTCGACAATCCTGGGAGGTCCGCAGTAAAATATGGGACTTGGGCATATGCCCGAAAATGAATTCCGAGGTCCCAAGCCTTAGAAATCAATTTTTGAAAGAAATTATTTTGCTGAAATATATAGGAAATAAAGAAAAGAATTAATGTTTGAAATCATTGGTATCGGGACCGTATTCTGGTTCCGGAGCTGGTTGATAAATAGTGAACTTTAAGTGTTCTTGAGAAAAATAATGAGTTTTGAGTTTAATTCATAGTTTTACATGTTATTTTCATGATTTGATCGCACGAGCAAGTCCGTATGATACTTTTCGACTTGCGTGCATGTTTGGTTTAGAGCCCCGAGGGCTCGGGTGAGTTTCAAATAGGTTTGGGTTATGTTGCGCTCGTTCTTTCTTATGCTTCGACGTCGTTTCTTCAAGCATAAATGATATCATACTGAACAAATGAGCTCCGGTTTCTCTTTAGAATGAAGTATTAGATCTGAATCGTAAATACGGACCCGTAACAAAAAGAATCATCGAATTTGGACATCGTATGAGGATTTTATGGGTATTTTACTAAGGTTGCCAGATATTTCAGGTTAATTATGAAATTGTCACTGACAGCGTATTAAAAATCTACACTATTTGCAAATATTAAAACATACATATCTCCTTCATTATAAAGTCAAATTGAGTGATTCAAAAGCCTAAAGTGATTATAATTTCACAAAGAATCCATTGGAGACATAAAAATCTATTTTCAGGATCGTTTGGCGCGAGAAACGAGGCAGAATAGCTGGTAGAAAAATATATATAAAACGGGCAGACTTCTTCTTCTTCAGATTTTCGAACCCCACAGTCCTATGAACAAATTTATTCACCAAATATCATCTCCAAGTCATAGGTAATCAATTCTAAACTTTACTCTTTCAATTACTCATTGTTTTTCATCACTTTTAAATCAAAAACTAAGAATTTTCATGGTAAAAATTGAAGGTTTGGGTAGAATTAGGGAATTCTGTAAAAATTGAATCTTTACCTCGAATTGAGGTCATATTTTGAAACTAATTGTATATTTGGGTTCGTGGGTGAATGGGTAAACGTAATTTGGTCCGAACCCCGAGTTTAGACCAAGCGGTCCCGGGGTCGGGTTTTCACTTTTTTTTAGAAAACTTAGGGAAAATTGTAATTTTCAATAAAGTTAGTTCCTTTAGCCTTAATTAATGATATTGAGTTAATAATTATTAGATTCGAGCAAGTTAGAGCAAGATTCTAAAGGAAAAGTTGTAATTTAGCAGTGTGTGGCCTGCGAAATTTTGGTAAGTGTTTGGTCTAACTTTGACTTGAGAGAATAGGAATACTCACTTGTTTTCTATGTGAAATGCATGGGCGTGGTGTATAGGTGAGGTGACGAGTATCTATGCACCATCCAATTTGCCTGATAAACATGATCTCTTTCTCGTTCCCAACTTAATTGATGTTTGCCTTTATTGTTCTTTGTTCATTATTGTTTTATGACTAGTTGGATGTGTTACTTTATTGTTAAATTACTGTGGTTATTTTGGAAAGAGTATTGGTTGTTTATTTGGTTCCCTTGTGGTACAAAACGGTTGAGTAGTTTGGCATTATTTTTACGAGATGTGTGTATATATATATATATATATATATTCCTATTGGTTTCATTTTTGATAATATTGAGGAAATTTTGAGAATTGCAATTTAACTGTTTTATGATTGTTGAGGTTTACGTGGTTGTTTGGTTTCAATTGATTGTTGCCAATTGTTGTGGCAAGTGTATTAAAAGTGTTGGTTGTTCTCTTGATTTTATCATGGTACATAAAGATTGAGTTGGGTTGACAGCGTTACGGTGTTTACATATATTCTAGTTGGTTTTTATTGTGAAATGATATTGGTTGAAGCTTACGAGCTATACTGTTTTCTGTTTGAAATTATGGAAATAAAAGTATTGTGAAAGGCTTGGCCTGAATTGTGAAATTTATGCATAAATTGATATGATATATATGTCTGGTGGGAGCGGGTTGCACGCCACAACAAGGAGTAATAAGGGTGGACAGGTGGGATCGGGTTGCATGCCGCAACAGGAGCAATAAGGGTGATATATTTAGGGAGGAGCAATAAGGGTGGACAGGTGGGAGCGGGTTGCACGCCGCAACAAGGAGCGATAATGGAGGACATTTTTATTTTTAACTGATTTTCAAAGAAAAACAAAGATTTGAAAACTTACTATTGTATATTACTATTTTTCATATTTTGGCACTAATTTTATTTAAAGTTAAAGTTTTGAAATTTGGAAACTTATTTGAGAATTGGTTGTGGCTGAGTTAATTCATTGTTGTTGCAGTACTTCATTATTTGTTTAGATTTCCTTCTTGCTTATATTTATGGTCTCAATTATATTTTCTTGTTCGTGTAGAATAGTTTTGTTGTGTTATTGTATATATTATTGTCACATGTTATATGTTATTAATTCCCCGCCGTAGCCTTGTCACTACTTCGTCGAGGTTAGGCTCGGCACTTACTCAGTACATGGGGTCGATTGTACTGATACTACACTCTGCACTCTTTTGTGCAGATCCAGGTATCGACCAGCAATAGAGATATTTAGAGCGGCTATTCATTTATTCGGAGACACGAGGTATATCTGTCGCCTTCGCAGATCCCGAGAGTCTTATCCTATTTTTATAAAACTGTTTTATTATATTCATAACAATTACACTATTTCTTTCAGCCCATTATTTGTAGTATTCTTTAGTAGTTCGTGAATTGTGATACCAGACCCTGGGGTAGTTCTAGAGTTACTTATATAATTAGTTCGTGGCTCGGTTTATTTAAGTGTTTATTATTTTATGTTTGGAATTATTCATTGAAAGTCAGTAGCTTAAGTTTATTTTATAATTATTTATTATATTTAAATGGATAATCAAAGGTAAATAGCTAATCGGACTCTAACATTGGCTTGCCTAGCAAGTGTGGTGTTAGGCGCCATCACGATCCTTAAGGTTGGGAATTTGGGTCGTGACAACTATATTTGAAGGATATTTATTTGAAAAGTTTATATTTGAAAGGTTTTTATCTTGAAAGAACTATGTTTGAAGGATATTTATTTGAAGGAAGTATACTTCAAAAAAAAAGAATTTTCTTATTGGAAAGGATTATATTCTAAAGACCTCAATTTAAAAACTTACGGGTGAAAGTTTACACTTGAAGGATTTGACTAATTTATTGAGGTTTGTTGACTGAGACCTAATGTGAAAACTATTGCAGTTGCTGAGTTACTACTTGCCTTTACTGTATTGTGATTTTTCGAATTTGGGTTGTGTTTCCGTTCATTCTTCTGTGTCTTATTATGGTGTTCCGCTATTACTTGCTGTTTTTTCTTCCTTATTGTAGTTGCTATTTCTTTAGTCATATCGCGTAGTCCTTAGATAGATGCCATGTTATGTCATAACTATACTTATGTTTGTTCAATTTATTAGACCAGTGGGTGTCTTGACTAGTCCTCGTCACTACTTCACTGAGGTTAGTCTTGATACTTACTGGGCACCGCTGTGGTGTGCTCATACTACACTTCTGCATATTTTGTGCAGATCCAGGTATTGATCGTTAGTAGATGTGTGGATTATTGCTGAGGAGACTCAAGGTAAACCCACCGCTGCATTCGCATGCCTCAGAGTCACCTTCTTACCTTGTATTCGAACCGTTTTTACTCATTTCCAAACAATTGTGTTTAGAAGTTGTAGCAACTTTGTATAGCTTATGACTTGTACTACCGGTTTTGGAAAATTGTAAATTCAGTAAAGATTTCTATATCGAGACTATTAGATTTCCATTATTATTGTTGTTATTTAGTAAATGTTAGGCTTACCTAGTCCATAAGACTAGGTTCCATCACGATACCCAACGGAGGAAAATTTGGGTTGTGACAGGATCGGGTTTTAGAAGATCTGGGAGCATTTCGGCACTTAATGTTGAAAGTTGGTTTATTGAAGGTTTAAAAGTTTTTAAAATTTGGTTTGGAGTAGGTTTTGGTGTTATCGAGATTCGTTTGGGATTCCGAGCCTAGTAATAGTTCCATATGGTGATTTAAGACTGGCACGTAAAATTTGGTGTCATTTCAAGTCATCTAAGTATGATTCGGCACGTTCGAAGCAAATTGGATACTTGAAGTTCATAAATTGATTCAATTTAGTTTTGGAGTGTGATTCTTAGTTTCGTTATTAGTTTTCATGTTTTGAGAGTTCGAGCAGGTCCGTATTATATTTATGGACTTGTTGGTGCATTTGGACGGGATCCCGAGTGGCTCGGGTGTGTTTCGGACCACCCGGAGCTAAGTTAGAAAAACCAGATTTTCCAGTTCTGATTTCCTTCTTTACGAACACAAAAGGACCCTCGCATTTGCGATTAAGGAATTGTGCTAGGGAAATTTTTGTGCTTCGCGTTCGCGTGATGGGGTCCGCGTTCGTGAAGGGTAAGGCGAGCTGGGTAGGGGTAGCATCGCTGGTCTTCGCATTCGCGAACCTGCCCTCGCATTCGCGTAGGGCAGGGCAGGTAAGCCTCCGCGTTCGCGAGGCCCTCGCCGCATTTGCAATGTCCAATTTTTCTGGGCGTGGTCCTGGGCCGTTTGCTTTCACGAACGCGGGTGCCCTTTTCGCATTCGCGTAGAAGGGGCAGTTGGGCAAAACATCTTTTAAAAACGAGACTTAGGTTATTTTGAGTTAATTTATGACACACTTGGGCAATTTTGGAGCTTTAAAGAGGAGGATTTCAACCTAGCTATTGAAGGTAAGTAATTCATACACAATGTAAGTTGAATATATATATTATGGGTAGATTTTAACATGAAATTTTGTGAAAATTGTGGGTTTGTTGAAAAACCTAGGTTTTGGATAAAAATTGGATTTAACCACGAAAATGGTTATGGAATTGAGTGAAAGTATATATTTGAGTTCGTGAGGTTATGGGTAGAAACGTTTTCCGAAAATTTTCGGGATCCGTGCGTGTTGGCTGGGGAATGAATTTTAATAATCCTTTAATAGGGGTTGGGTAATCACTCTGTCAGTTAGAATATAATCTTTGAACGTGTATTGATTAATATATATATATAAGATTTGACTAGTTTTGGATCATTCGGCACTGAGTTGAGGCTTTAGAACGAAATTTGTGACCGGCAAGTGAGGTTTGAGACGAGGTAAGTCTCTTGTCTAACCTTGTAAGAGGGAATTTACCCCATAGGTGATTTAAATTAATATTTTCTCCTAATTGTGGGGGCTATGTACGCACGAGGTGACATGAGTTTGTGCGTAGCTACTATTGATGCTTATGTCCGGGTAGTTTAGGACACAAATCATGAATTATGTGTAATGTTTGCGCCCTACTTTTTAATGTAAGTGCCCAAATTTTATTAGAACTTTTTAGAAGAACTATAAAAGACCGAATTTCACTTGCTTGAATTTAGAGTAGATTACTTGACCGTTGATGGAAATTGTACTACAGTGTGAATTAGCCTTGTAATAACGTTTAAGTCAAATGATTATAAACTATCCTCATTTCTTGTGGAGCCGGATGAATGTCTCAGTAGTAAAATAGATGCATCTATGGATTGTGATGCACGTCCATCGACAGTGTACAAGTTATTCTAGATCAGGTCGTACGACCTCGGCATAAATCGTGCTTAATAATACTCGGAGCTTAATCATACTTGATACTACCTTATGGCTTGTGAGGTTACAATTATTAATGAAAGAAATTTACTTGAAATTTATTAATTTGTGAAAGAACTATTTGTTCCTGCTTGTTAATGAGTTATTATTATTATTTACACAACCAATGTTTATTTAGAATTTTTGTATTCATATTGTTAGCCCATAGTAACTATCGGAGTCGACCCCTTGTCACTACTTCTTCGAGGTTAGACTTGATACTTACTGTGTACATGTTGTTTATGCACTCACGCTACACTTCTACACTGACCGTGCAGGATTTGAGGCAGGTGCATCTAGTGACCATACCGGCGCGGATCCCTGTTACCCGGAGGCCTAGTGGTGAGCTGCTTCCTGAGCTTTTCTGCAGCACCTAGAGTCTCTCCTTTGCATTTATTTCTATGTTTTTTCATTTCAGACATTTTCTAGAGATTCGTATAGTCTATTAGTGCTCATACACTTGTGACACCAGGTCATGGCACACACACTAGCAAATATATGATTTTATATTATTCTATTATTATGATTGCACTTAGTTGCTTTCGTTTATTTATCTAAATTTTGTTGTTTCTTAACCTTTAGTTAATGGAATTTAATTACTTGGAAATTTATTAAAAGAGAAAATCATGTGGTCACTATTGGCTTGCCTAGCGGCGACGCTGGGCGCCATCACGAACTATATGAGAACTGGGTCGTGATAATTTTATTTGATTTTTGTGACCAACTTAGATATTTTCCGACCTATTTTGGTCTGCTTCTTCTTCCGACTGACTTCGGTCAATATGGTGCGGACGAATTTTTGCAGATTTCTAGTAGTGATAGTTGTAATGACCCGACCGGTCGTTTTGAGCTCTAGTGCATCGTTTGGTGGTTTGAGGCCTTTGGCAGCTTCACTTCAGGTATTATGACTTGTACGTGTGGTCAGAATTGAATTTCGGGAGTTCGAAGTTGATTTGGAAAGAAAATTCTCATTTCGGAAGCATTAAGTTGGAAGAGTTGACAAGGGTTTGACTTTTGAGTAAACAAACTCGGAATCGGGATTTGAAAGTTCCAATAGGTTCGTATGATGATTTCGGACTTGGTCGTATGTACGGATCGGGTTTTTAGTGACCCGGGAGCATTTCGATACTTATTATGAAAAGTTAGCATTTTAGAAGAATTTCATAAGTTTGGGTTGAAGTGTATTTTAATATTATCAATGTATGTTTGGGATTTCGAGAGTGACAATAGCTTCGTATGGTGATTTTGGTCCTAAGAGCGCGTTTGGATGTGTATTTGGAGGTCTGTAGGTCATTTCGGGGTCAATTGGCGAAAGTTGGAAATTTGAAGGTTTTTGGGAAGTTTGACCGGGAGAGGACGTTTTGATACTGGGCTTGGATTCCGATTCCTTGAGTAGGAGTAGTTTCGTAATGTCAAATGTGACTTGTGTGTAAAATTTGAGGTCAACAGATGTGAATTGATAGGAATCGGACGTGCGGAAGTGTTTTTAGAAGTTTTGAGTTTCATGATTTGAATCATGCATTTTGGCATCCGATTTATGCCTTTATATGTTATTTTTGGTGTTTTGATCATGCGAGCAAGTTCGTATGATGTTTTTAGACTGGTGTTGTAACGACCCGGTCGGTCGTTTTGAGAGTTAGCGCCCCGATCCCCTAATAACTGCTTCTCCCATGCCTCATTATGTTAATGGAACTTGTCGGAGCGTTGAGCGGTGGAATTCGGAGTGATTTTGGTCATATAGTCCTTTAAGGTGATTCAGCTTTAGAAATTGAGTTGTAGCTAGAGATGTGTGAAGACGGATCCGTAATGGAATTCAGTCGACTCCGTTAGCTCCGTTGAACGATTTCGGGGTTAGGAGCATGTTCGGAATATGTTTTCAAGGTCGGATGTAGATTTAGGCTTGAATTGGCGAAAGTTAGAATTCTGGCGATTTCGGCCGATAGATGAGATTTTGATATCGGACTCGGAATGGAATTCCGAAAGCGACAGCAGGTCCGGAATGTCATTTATGACCTGTGTGCAAAATTTGAGGTCATTCGGATGAGTTTAGACGTGTGTCGGCGTCGAATATGAATTCTTGATAATTCCTAAGTTCTTAGGCTTGAATCTATGCATATTTGAGTATTTTGATGTTATGGGACGTGTTTTTAAGGCCCGACCAAGTTTGAATGAGGTATTTGGGTTAGTTGGTAGGTTTGGTTGAGGTCCCGGGGCCCTCGGATGATTTTCGGATGCTCAACGGAGTGGTTTTGGATTTTATAAAACACCAGAAATTTTTGCTGCTGGTTTCCTTCTATGCGTTCGCGTAGAGGTCACCGCGTTCGAATAGAATAGGTTTGGGGCTTTAGTGTTTTCTTCTTCGCGCCCGCGGTCAACTGGACGCGAACGCATAGGTTGGTTAGGCATCTCTTCGCGTTCGCATAGGCTTAGAGGGGGGTCCCAGGGGTCAGGGGCAGTTACTCATCGCGTTCGCAGGTAGGGGACCGCGTTCGCGTAGTGTCCGTGGGCCTGTTCTCCGCGTTCGCATGGCCTGTGTCGTATTCGCGAAGTCCAATTCTGGGCCCAGTGAATTTTACTCTTCTCTTTCGCGGTGGCTCATCCGCGAACGCATAGAACAAATACCTGGGCAGACTATTAAATATCCAATTCGAAGGTTTAAGCCTATTTTCACCATTTTTGAATTGTGGGAGCTCGGGAGAGGCGATCTTTGAGGGACTTTTCACCTGGGTATTCTTGGTAAGTGATTTCTAACCATCATAGGTTAATTTCCATGATTCTAGTCCTAAAT
The DNA here is from genome assembly GCA_005239495.1 of Nicotiana undulata. Taxonomy (NCBI): domain Eukaryota; kingdom Viridiplantae; phylum Streptophyta; class Magnoliopsida; order Solanales; family Solanaceae; genus Nicotiana; species Nicotiana undulata. The sequence continues at coordinate 18,978 of MDKH01038371.1, forward strand.
TCCACCCTTAATTTTGAGAATTTTGAGTAGAAACTTGGGGAAAATCAAGAAACTTCTTAGACCAAATTTTGGGTTTTTGATTGAGTATTTGACCTCCGATTTGAGAGATTATTATATGGTTAGACTCTTGGGGGAATGAGGGTTCGGGAAACGTAAATTTTACCCGTTTCCGAGACGTGGGCCCGAGGGGCATTTTGGTCAAAATTCCTAATTTCGCGTATTAGCTTCGAATTAATTAGTTACTTTGATTTCTTGAAATGATATTTACAATATGCAATCGAATTGAATAGATTTGGGCCACCTGGAGTTGGATACTCGTGGCAAGAGAGTGGTACACAGTTGATTTACGCAGTCGAGGTAAGTGGCTTGCCTAACTCTGTGTTGGGGATGTTTCCCTTAGGCATTTTAACTGATCTTTCACTATAAAAACCCCGTGTACGTGAGGTGACGGGTGCGTGCATGGGTTATTTTACTGGATTTCCTTCGTTCTTTCTATGTCATACCTCATTTTCCATTCTATTATTATTGTGATCGTTTTAAACTGAGTAGCAACTTAAGATTTAAACACGTCAACCGATTTTACCTGAATTTTCACTCACTACTACTATTTGAACCTCGATGAAGTATTTCACTCTATATTGCCAACTATTTCATAAACTATTGAATTACGATGTATCTGGTATACATCTTGCATAGCATATTTAAATTGGGACTACGGACCGAGATCCGGGAGCTTTCCCCCTGTACTGCATAGCATATTTAAATTGGGACTACGGACCGAGATCCGGGAGCTTTCCCCCTGTACTGCATTCCATATTTACGTTGGGACTACGGGCTGCAACCCCGGAGCATTCCCCTTGTATTGCATTGCACGATTATCTATTAAGTTATATGTTGTGCTGAGTTGAGGGCTACTTTACATTATTCCTTCTAGATTTATTTTAAATTTCCGTTAATTACTTCCATTTATTTGCAACTGTTAAATTATAACTGTTCTATTTGCAAACTCAGTAAAGCCTCAATCTGACCTCGTCACTACTTGACTGGGGTTAGGCTTGGCACTTATTGAGTACCGAATGTGGAGTACTCACGCCCTTCTGCGCATATTTTTCCCCATGTGCAGATCCAGGTACCAGTACGCAGTACCGAGGTTAGGAGCAGCAACAGTTCTTGGAGACCGTGAGGTATTTCTTCCGCGTCCGCAGAACCTTCCGAGTCCCCTTCCTTATCCTAGTATAGTCATAGTACTTAGACATAAATACTTTCCAATTTCGTTGTATAGAGTTATAGTGTACAGCTTGTGACGTTGTTGATATTCCGGGTTTTGGGCAGAGTAAAGCTGTAAATGCCGAGCGGCACAGTTTAATAGTATTGCTTTTGCTTTATCCTCTATTATTGTGTTGTTTTTACATTTTTATTTCCGCACATCTTAGGCTTACCTAGTCATAGAGACTAGGTGCCGTCACGAGACCCTGCGGAGGGAAATTTGGGTCGTGACAGGTGTGGACAATGGTGTGGAGCCCCGAGGGCCAGGAGAGTTTTCAAGCGTGTTCTGAGTGGTGAAGAACTTCAGTTCTGCTGATTTTTTGTCTGGGCTACTGGTCTCGCAAATGTGAGGTTTTATTGGCATTTGCGAACTCGCATTTGCGAACTCGCATTTGCGAGGAAGGATTCGCATTTGCGAGGATGGGAAAAACACTAAGACATTCTCATTTGCGAACATTTTATCGCTTTTGCGAATCTTCCCCTTTTGGAATTTGTGGAGATTTTGGTCGCAAATGCGACCTTGGCAAAGGTGGCTTAGCTTCAAATTTGCGATGCTTTTGTCGCAATTACGACTATCGCATTTGCAAACAAGATGTCGCAAATGCGACATCTGCGACTGGTGCAAGGGCTTTTTATTTCAGGACTTAGCTCATTTCCCTTATTTCGCACTTAGACTTAGGCGATTTTTGAGAGCGTATGCGGGGTGATTCCATCTACGTCATGAGGAAAGTGATATCTACTAGTTTTGAGTTAAATACAAGGGTTACATATGGATTTAGACATGAAAATTTGTAAAAATTTTGGGATTTTGAAGAAAACCTAGAAATTGGTATTTTTGGATTTTGACCACGAATTTGGGCATGGAATTGAGAATAAATTATATATTTTGAATTACTAATATTATGGGTAATGTTTATCTTCGAAAATTTTCGGAATCCGGGCTCGTAGGCCTGAGGGTGACTTTATCGACTTTTCGAGCGGAGTTGAAAGTTGTTATAAATTGGATTGTAATGAGTATTAGAGTATATATTTGTGGATTTGCACATTGATTGACTAGTTTTGGAGCAATGGGCATCGATTTGAGTTGTTGGAAAAACTTTGGAGCCGGTTATGAAACTTCGGAGCGAGGTAAGTCTCTTTTCTAACCTTGTAAGAGGGAATTAACCCCATAGGTGAATTGATTGAATATGTGCTTTTATTTGTGGGAGTTGCGTACGCACGAGGTGACGAGAATTCGTACGTAGCTACTAATTATGATTATGTCCGGTAGTCTAAAACCCAAATCATGTCATACTTGCGATGTTGCACCCTACTTGTTAATTTAATTGCTTAAATCATATTGGAACTTGATAAAGGAATTATAAGATGTTAAACTTCATTTACTTGAGTTTTGGACGGGTCACTTGACCGTTAATGGGAATTGGTATTTCTTTGAATATTAGCCTCATAATAATCTTGAATCGGTTGTCTTAATGTATCTTCTCTTCTTGTGGAGCGGGCCAAACTCCTCGGTAGCAGTTAGATGCATCTATGATTCGTGTCTTTCGACTCTCGGTAATGCACAATATATATATATATATATATATATATATATGTGTGTGTGTGTGTGTGTGTGTGTGTGTGTGTGTGTGTGTGTGTGTTGTGTGTGTAGGATCGGGCCATACGACCTCGGCATAATTCGTGCATACTAATTCTTGGAGTCCAATTGTAATTGATATTGTTTCATTGGTTATAGAGATTAATTTGTTAAATAATGGGAATTAATTTGGGATTTACTATTAGTGAAAGAATTATTTATTTATTTCTTGTTATTGAGTTTTCAGTTGTATTTATATTATCCATGCTTAATTATAATTTCGGTACTTTATTGTTAGCCCATAGTAAGTATCGAAGACGACTCCTCGTCACTACTTCTTCGAGGTTAGGCTAGATACTTACTGGCTACGGTTTGATTTACGTACTCATGCTACACTTGCTGCACATTTTGTACAGGTACGTATATGTCTAGTGGTCTTGTGGGTGCAGAGGCGCGGCTATTGCAGGGACTTAGGTGAGCTGCATCCCATGTTACGAGTCCGCAACACACTGAGTCTCCATCAGTTATTTGCATTAACCTGTCTAATTTGTATTCTAGACATGTGTTGTATATTATCATATTTCCTAGTTGATGCTCATGCACTTGTGACACCGGGTTTTGGGGGTGCTTACAGGTTGTTCATCATTGTAGTTTGTGAAAATATTATCATTTGTCCTGCAAATTCTATTTCTTACTATTTAATTGATGAAAATTATGATTTCAAAATACTAAAATGGGTAATTAAGTTAATCATTCATTGTTAGCTTGCCTGATAGCGGTGTTAGCCGCCATTACAACCTTTAATAGATTTTAGATCGTGACAATAGTAGTATTACTTTTTACAAATAGAAAAATAACATTATGTATTAGTATGCATACATAAAGGAAAAGAACATGACTTTCATTGCATCATGCATAAACTCTTTTAGTGCTCACTAGTATTTGTTAGCTTAATCTTTGATTCTTTTCGCGCTTCTATTAGCATTTTCCTTTATAGTTTATTGATAACTACTGAGATTTTATACTTAAAAGTGATGCTAGTTATAATGTCAATTACCATCACATTTCTGAAATAAATAAAATCCTCTTTCTTTTAGATTCACTAACTCGTAGTATACTGACGTAAAATTGATTTTTAACAAAAACAATACTCCATTATCTTGCAGCATGGCTAATTATTCTTAACGGAAACATCAACTCAAATTGAAGTGACCAATTAAGTGATTTTTAACAAAAATAAAAACTCTGAAAACCCTTCCTCACCATCCAAGGAACTTTCAACCACACTTTCAACCACCAAACCCCCAAGAAAAACATATAAAAATGATTGCATGCAACACAATGGTCAGTAGAGAACAAGATAAGAAATTGAGTAAGATGCTACAAGCCAGTCAAGCAGAAGAACCATAAAATTCTAATGATATGGTCTGCGACTAAGGGGGAAGAACCAGCTTCTTCTGAAACTGAGCAGGTAACCTCTACGTTTCTCACCTCTGAGTTTGGTTCTGAAATTGCAGAAAACCTATGAGAATGGGTTTGTTTTGGATGGGTGTGTGGCTGAAACTGAAAAGGGAAATATTGTTACCGAAGACATTGGTGTTGAGGCTGATGCGAGGGGAAGGGTGGAAGAACAAAATTGTTGGATTTGACTCACCCATTAGTTATGGATTACATGATGAGACATGTGCAATAGTGGTATGGAGTAAAGAGATTAGTGATAATGAGGAGACTATGAATGAAAGTATGAGGATAGAGTCAAAGGTTCTGGTGATAGAAGTGCACCAGATGGGCTGGTTAGGTTAAGGAAACAGTTTCATAAACCAGTTCCTTCTCTTGCTAAAATAGACAAGAGTCTGAATCTGCTGCAAAAGTTGTGGGATAGTTACAATCAAAAGAAGAAGAAGCAGAGTAAGGCAAAAGTAAAAACGCCTTAGTTGAGAATGCCAAGAAAGTCGTTTCCAAAGAAAAAACTGGTGAGCCAAGTAGAGTAGTCCAGATTAAGGAGATGAACCTGGTTCATGAGGATGAAAATAAATATGTGGAAGTAACCATACCTAGTGCCAAAAAGAGAAATATTTCTCAAAAAACAAAGGTCGTGGCAGAGGGTTCAGTTGTGACTAAAACAACCACGTCTACCAAAAAGATCAAAAAGGCTCAAATAGTGAAAGAAAATGGTTAAGGATGTTGAGATTGAACGATTGAAGACTAGGTTCGCTAAAGTAGAGGCTGAGAGAGACTATCTCAAGTGTGAGCTTGCAAAGTAAAAGGAGAAGAATGGCGGTATTCTTTAAGATATGTTGAGACTGCTTCAAGCCAAGAACTCCTAGTAGGACTGGGAACACGTGATATTTACGTGGAAAACTCCTTGCTCAAGGGATTAATAACCACGACCTATCCTAGTAGAATTTCAAATCCACTAAACCAAGCAAACTTCAGATTATAACTTATTGTAATCTAGGAATTAAACTCTTAATCTTCACTCCTTACAACAACTCTATTATAACTCCTTTGTAATAACTCTATTACAAAGCAACAAACATTGACTAACTCTAGTCAATCTAGGAATTAAACTCTTAATCCCTCACCCCTTACAATAACTCTATTGTAATCACTTTGCAATAACTATATTACAAAGCAACAAACCTTGACTAACTCTAGTCAAGAAACTAAACCAAACAATGGTTTAAATCTGTCCTATAAAGACACTTTTTGAAAGTAGTGTAGTATTACAAATGAAGAACAAAAATAACAAAGACTCAACAAACCTAAGGACTTAAGATATCTTCAATCTTTGGATCTGGTCCTTGAGGTTGCAGCAATTTTGTTCTTGAGAGAGGTGGTGACTAGCACTTGAGAGAATATTATCTTTTGATTTGCAAGTGTTGGAGAGATGAAATCCCTTGCCTCATGTTGATAATATGTGTGTGTGATGTCATCAAGGATGATGCAATAAAGTGTCCTTTAGTTTGGCCTTAGCAAGCTACAAGTGTGTTGTTATACTGCTGCCAGACGGTACAGTGCAACAGCTTTTACAGCTATAGAGTTGACTGTACGGCGACCAGTGGAACTGATCCATATATGTTCCCTCTAATATTCCCTTATCTGATTTCATTGAGAATTAAACCAGACATCTAACTAGTTACTCTAGATGCAAGGGAATTAATTGTATTGGGTTTTTTCTGGTTCTCTCATGAAATTTGTCAAATCATCAAAACAAAAGACGCATATCTTATCAAGAAGCAAACTATGTTATGTAAATAGTATTTGTAAACCAAAGTTAAAGTGCAAATCAATATAGTCAACACCATGCAAAGGTCTACTTCAGAAGCAGCTAGGAGCCCCAAGGCCCAGGCTAATTAGACTGTGAATTTGATATGTTGGGTTAGGAAACCTATGCAAAGCGACAAGGACAAGCACCAAATTGTGGACCAAATCCTAAGACTACGATAAGGAAGTCTACATTTACACCCCCTTGAATTATATTTGCTACTAATCGTAGATGGTAGTACAAATTAAAGTCTTAATTCCATGTCAATCAAGTAATTTCATCCGTTGGTTAGTTTGAAGGCCATTTTTTAATGCTTGAAAATGATCTCCTTGCTAAATTTTGACAATGCCAACTGTTTCTGGTTGGAATTCTACATTTTAGGTTTCGTTTTCGGATGGTAGTTTGGTCAGTTGAAGCTTAATTTAGTGGTGCACATATATGGTTTTTCCTTAATGGAAGACCTGCCTCTGGCTCCATGCACGAAGCAAATAATAAGTGTATTAACAGGTGTCCTCAATTGCTAGTTTGAGTTTGTTGCATTTACATTTTATTCATTAACGTATAAAAAGTGCGTGCACCATTAAATATGACTACAGATAGGTAAGCGTTTACATTATAAGTATGATCTACTAACTTGGTAGAAAGAGTGACAGAACGTATGAGAAATTTACTCAATTAAATGTTGGGTATTATTTATAATGCAAAGTCAAAAATTTCTTTTTGAGAATCCATTTACAATTATGGGTCTTTTTATTTTGCAAGTGTCCTATCTATTTCCAAGTGGCTTCTTGCATGAAGCCTTAAAGCCAAGTGTTGAATAACTTTGACAAATGGCTATGCAAACCTACCATATGTCTTCATGCATGGAAGACAAGGTACACTTGTTAATATTGGAGCCAAGTGAACTAATATATTTGAAAAAAGACTCTCCATACTTGTCACACATGCAACCTCCCTAATTGCCTATAAATAGGTTATGGCTTAGCCATCATATTCACTCAATTCAAAAAACAAGAATTCATCTTGCTAATCATTACTTTCTTCCTACAACACTTTTAATTTATGTAACAACTACATATTAATTCCTTTATTTGTAACTGTCCAATAGCTTTGCCTATAAAAAAGGCAGTCTTCTTTGTGAATTATCCAACACAAAAAATACCTCCATCTTCTCTTATCTTCTTTCTGAGCAACTGCTTTGTGCAAATTCTAAACTTCCAGCCACGAGTGCACGTGTTTGGAGGTGATGTGGAACCTTGGGGAGAAATCGGTCTTAACGATTTGCACCAAGTCGGGCCGAAATCGCTTTCAAGGTAGTGGCTAGCTACGACACAGTATTTTTGATAAGTTGTTCTTCTTTTCTTCTTGTTCTTAGTCAATATTATCTACTCATTTTTCTTACAATTTGAAAGCGATTTCATATATAATATTGACTAATGGCCACCACTTTGAACAAAACACTCCCTGATCTCTCAAAGCTTGAGCCTTTAGATGGAAACAATTATAAACATTGGTCCCAGAAACTTTTAACTTTCTTTGAACAATTAGAAGTTGATTATGTTTTGTTTAACGATCCTCCTGCTGATATTGTTGCTGATAGTTCTAATGTTGCTAATACTATTGTGGTTTATGACGTTGCTGAGAAGAAATTCAAAAAAGATAATAAAATGGTGAGAGGGCATATGCTTAACCATATGACTAACATCTCTTTGATTTGTTTATAAATTATAAATCCGCTAAAGTCATATGGGACGGTTTGGAGAAGAAATATGGTGATGATGACGCGGGAAAAAAGAAATATATCGTTGGAAAGTGGATCAAGTTTCAGATGGTTAATGATAAGCCAATCATGAAACAGGTTCACGAGTATGAGAACTTGACTGCTGATGTTTTGAACGAGGGCATGGAGATGTGTGAGATTTTTCAGGCTAATGTTCTGCTTGAAAAGTTTCCACCTTCCTGGAGTGATTACAGGAATCAACTGAAACACAAGAAGAAAATATGGGGGGAGGGGGGAAGTTATTTTATCTGCATGATATGTTCTTAATAAAGTCCCTCATAAGAGGTTAGATAAAACCACGTATGAGTAATGGAAAGGGTTTGCCCCTAACTTGAAAATTCTGAAAGTGTGGGGGTGTTTGGCTAAGGTTGGTCTACTTGATTTTAAACATGTAACAGTTGGACCCAAAACTTTTGATGCTATTTTCATTGATTATGCTCAAAATAGTGATGCATATAGATTTATGTCTTTGAATGATAGTTTTATTTGTGAATCTAGAGATGCAGTTTGAGCATGTTTTTTCATTGAAAAATAATATGCCTAGTGATGTGACTAATAATTCTTCTACATCTATGTATGTTAATTCTCATATTGTGCCTTCTTCTAGTGTTACTGCTAATGAGCATGAAAATAAACTTAGAAGAAGTAAGAGGCGTAAAATTGAAGCTAGATTTGGTCCTGACTACTCTCTTCGTTCCAGTTTATGTGAACCTATTTCCTTTTTTAGTTTGTTCCAAAAAGAATGACCCCTTTCTAAATTTGGAAACAATTTAACTTAAACATACCATTTTACCCTTAATGAGAAGCTTTTATAACCACACAAACACTCTGGGGCCCTTTTTGACTTGCTTAGGACCACAAATTCCAAAAGTCTTTATTTTTTCTTAAACTTCGTGCCCAGTCAAACAGATTCACATAAATTGGAACGGAGGGAGTACTACTTTCTTGACTAAAAATATTGATCTTGATATATTGAGTAGTGTCAATCTATTTAATAGAAGAAGACCCTAAGACATATAGTGAAGCGATGAGGTCAATAGATGCTAGTTTTTGGAAATAGGCCATCAAAAGTGAATTAGACTCTATAGTTTCTAATCACACTTGGGACTTGTCAGATTTGCCTAAAGGTTGTAAACCCATAAGTAGCAAGTGGATATTTAAGAAGAAATTGAGACGTGATGGTACAATTAAGAAATATAACACAAGACTTGTTATTAGGGGTTTTAACCAAAAGAAAGACTTTGATTACTTTGACACTTATTCGCATGTGACTAAGATAGAGACTATTAGAACTCTGTTTGCTTTAGTCGTTATTCATAATTTAGTGATACATCAAATGGATGTTAAAACAGCTTTCCTAAATGGTGATTTACAAGAAGATATCTATATGTCTCAACCTGAGAGATTTATGATCCAAGGACAGGAGAATAATGTATGCAAATTGAGAAAGTCTTTGTATGGTCTAAAGCAGGCACCTAAGCAACGGTACGAAAAGTTTAATAGCACATTAGTGTGTTGTTAATGCATCTGATACTTGTGTTTATTCCAAGATGATATGATTAGATTGTGTTATTATATGTTTGTACGTGGATGACATGTTAATCTTCAGCCCTAATGTAAATGTCGTTAATGCGATTAAGAATTTTTTGTCTTCTAAATTTGAAATAAAAGATCTTGGAGAAGCATATGTGATTTTAGGGGTTAAAATCAAAAGAACTTCTAATGGTTTTTCATTGTCTTGGTCTCATTATATTGAGAAAATGTTGAAAAGGTTTAATTGTTTTGATGTAGCACCTGTGAGAACTCCTTATGATCCTAGCATACACTTGAAAAAAATAAGGAATCTAGTATTTATCAAACTGAGTATGCTAAGAAAATTGGTAGTGTAATGTTTCTCATGAATTATACACGACCTGATATTGCTTATGTTGTTAGTAGATTGAGTAGATATACTCACAACTCCAGTAGTGAACACTGGAATGCTCTTCATCGTTTGCTAAGGTATTTGAGAGGTACTATGGATTGGTGTTTGCATTTTAATAAATTTCCAGCTTTTTTAGAAGGATTTTGTGATGCAAACTAGGTTACTGACAATGATGAAGTTAGCTCCACTAGTGTCTATGTGTTTACTTAGGGTGCAGGTGTTATTTCATGGAAGTCTTCAAAACAGACTTGTATAGCACGATCTACTATGGAGTCTGAATTCATTGCACTTGAGTTTGCAGGGAAAGAAATCGAGTGGTTAAGAAACTTATTGGCAGACGTGCCTTTGTGGGGAAGACAAGCTTCACCAGTTTCTCTGCATTGTGACTCACAGGCAGCAATTGGAATTGCCAAAAATAGTGTGTAAAATGGAAAAAGAAGACATATCTACATTAGGCATGGTACGGTAAAATAGTTATTGAAATATGGTGTTATTTCCTTGGAATATGTAAGATCCGGAAAAACTTTGGCGGATCCTTTAACCAAGGGCTTGGCAAGGAGAGTTATACTTGAAACGTCAAGGGGGATGGGGATAAAGCCCATGGATTGAGGAAGTATGATGGATACCCGTTTGTGGTCAAATGAAGCCATATGAGACCTCAATATGCACTACATTTCCTATCCCTATGGCGTGTGGTAGTGCTTTATAAAGTTGAGCTTATTTTGCTCTTAATGATTCCATAACCTTAAGGTAGTCTATGTGTTGATAGACTTTATGGAATCACCTACATGAGTGTAAAGGTGCGGGCGCCTTTTATGAAAGACTTGGAATGTCTTTCTAGAGCGCTCATGAGACCCAAGGTATGTGCATGACCATAAAATCACTTTGTTAGTATCGCGGAATTTTCATAAAATTAAGGATATAGTATGTGTTGTGGGGGTCTCAGCTAATGTCTATTCAGTTCAAGAGTACTTCACTTTGTGGATGTTAGTTGTTGCCTCATTTCACTACGTGTCAATTCAAATCGAAAGATATTGACACTTAAGTACATGTTCTTTCTTTTTCCCAGAATTGTTCTATTTTTTGTCTTTGCATAAGTGGGGGATTGTCTTGTGTGATAGGAATGTGCCATTGAAACTTAAGGGTAAGTTCTAAAAGATAGTGGTCAGACCGACTATGTTGTATGGGGCAGAGTGTTGGCCAGTTAAAAAGTCACATGTCCAGCATATGAAGGTAGCGGAAATGAGGATGTTGAGATGGTATGGGCATACCAGATTTGATAGAATTAGGAATAAAGTTATTCGGGACAAGGTGGGAGTGGCACCTGTGGAGGTGAAGATGCGTGAGGCAAGGTTGAGATGGTTTGGGCGTGTTAAGAGGAGAAGCACAGATGCCCCAGTCAGGAGATGTAAGAGGTTGGACTTGGGAGGTGAGAGGAGGGGCAGAGGTATAGACCTAAGAAGTCTTGGGGGGAAGTGATCAGGCGGGACATGGCGCAGCTTGAGCTAACAGAGGACATGACCCTGGATAGAAGAGTGTGGAGGCGGAAGATTAGGGTGGAAGGTTAATAGGTAGTCGTGAGTTTCCCGTTGTCTTCCCTAGTTCCATATTATTAGTTCTAGTATGGTACCTTTTTATTTTATTTTTTTTATTTTTTTATTTTTTATTTTTATTTTTTTATTTATTCCTTAGTTTGATATAGTTGCGCGTCTTGTTCTGTTTCTACTTATTACCGTCGGAAAGTACGTAGTTTGCTAGCAGGACTTCGTCATATTCTCATGTACTGCCTTAGACTTATCTGTCTAAATATACTATCTTGATATTACTTGTTATTGGTACTCCTTTCATATCCTGTGTTGTTATCACCGGTTTAGTTTTCTAACATTGTGTCTTACTATCACTTTCTATCAGGGCTTCCTTCATCTTCTTTAGCCGAGGGTCAATCGGAAACAGTCTCTCTACCCTTCCAGGGTAGGGGTAAGGCTGCGTACATCCTACCCTCCCCAGATACAACTTGGTGGCACTATACTGGGTAGTTGTTGTTTGTTTGTTTGTTTGCATAAGTGGGGGATTATTGGTATTATTTATAATGCAAAGTCAAAAATTTATTTTTGAAAATCCAATTACAACCAATAGCCATGGGTCTTTTTATTTTACAAGTGTCCTATCTAATTCCAAGTGTTTTCTTGCATGAAGCCTTAAAGCCAAGTGTTGAATAGCTTTAACAAATGGCTATGCAAATCTACCATATGTCTTCATGCATGGAAGACAAGGTACACTTGTTAATATTGGATCCAAGTGGACTAATATATTTGAACAAGTGTCAAAAGACTCTACACACTTGTCATACATGCAACCTCCCTAATTGCCTATAAATAGGTTATGGATTAGCCATCATATTCACTCAATTCAAAAAACAAGAATTCATCTTGCTAATCGTTACTTTCTTCCTACAACACTTTTAATTTATGTAACAGCTACAGATTAATTCCTTTATATGTAACTGTCCAATAGCTTTGCCTATAAAAAAGGCAGTCTTCTTTGTGAATTATCCAACACAGAAAATACCTCCATCTTCTCTTCTTTCTTGGCAACTGTTTTGTGCAAATTCTAAACTTCCAGCCACGAGTGCACGTGTTTGGAGGTGTTGTGGAACCTTGGGGAGCGACTGGTCTTAACGATTTGCGCCCAGTAGGGCTGAAATCGCTTTCAAGGTAGTGGTTTGCCATGACACAATATTTTTGATAAGTTTTTCTTCTTTCCTCCTTATTCTTAGTCAATATTATCTACTCATTTTTCTTATAATAAATACGACTGTAATGTAGGTATACAAGTGTTTATGTCAATTGTGAACTTGGTAAATAGAGTGAATGATAAAATTACATAAAAGACAGAACGTATCAAGGAATAAACTCACATTCTTTTACTATTGGTTTTGACCATAAAATCAGCGGACAAATGAATTTCTCTATATATAGATCTGGCGTTGTTGACTGAGCGGTTTTAGTTTTGGTGATTGACAAAGTAACACATGCATGAACCAGATCCATGGACAGTGTACACCGTGACGGACAGAATCAAGCAAAAGGCATACACGTGAAATGGATAAGTATAAGTGGTTATTTCTAATAATCCCTGAACGAAAAGGTTACATATTCGATAAGGAGCAGGACTCCTTACTTGAAGAGAACTCTATCCAAGATAAGGGAAGAGTTTGAAGTTGAAGTTGACTAGAACTCTTCCACCAAGGAATATTAAAGCATTAGAACTCTAGTTAATCTTTATTTACTAACTCTACAAATATCATTGTTGTTCTCTTTTATAGGTGATGCAAACATACTGAAGTTAAGCAAGAATTGAGAGCAAAATAGCAAGGCCTTTTGTGATCAATTCCTGTAAGTTTTAAGAGTGCGATCATGAAGCTACACGAACCAGATTGAAAAACCAGCTCCATAAAGAGTTTTATGTGTCTTTCTTTATTTCTACTTCAAAGTGTAGTAGACTTGTTGAGTTGTACCTTTCAGCTTTATTAGAAGCAAATTGTACTAGGTACCTGAGTTGTATTATTCAAGTTAGAGTTAACTTGACGTAGTCGCAACAGCCTGTGGCGTGTTACTATAAGGGTTAGAGTTAATCCTTAGGTTTGCAAGAGGTTGTAAACTCGGGTTGTTCAAGTTAGAGTTAACTTGACGTAGTCGCAACAGCCTGTGGCGTGTTACTATAAGGGTTAGAGTTAATCCTTAGGTTTGCAAGAGGTTGTAAACTCGGGTTGTTCAAGTTAGAGTTAACTTGAAGCAGTCGCAACAGCTTGTGGTTGGTTGCTATAAGGGTTAGAGTTAATCCTTAAGTTTTCAAGAGTTTGTAAACTTCGTTGTTGGCTCAAAGTTGTAGTGAAATGGAGAAAATCCTACTGGGTAGTAGGTCGTGGTTGTTTCACCTTTTGAGTCGGGTGTTTTTCACGTAAAAATCCTTGTGTTCTTTATTATTTGCACTTATTATTCTGCAACAGTAGTATAAGAAACACAAAGAAGAACCATGTCCTTCTATAATCTGTGCACGAAAAATATTTGACACCACATAAAGCCCCCCCCCCCCCCCTCTTGTGTGGTATTTAAGTATAAAACATCAATTGGTATCAAAGCAGTTTATCCTTGAAGAGGCTAACACCTTAGGAAAAGATCAAGATGAGTGCACTACTTGAAAACTATAAAGAGCAATTCACCACTAGGCAACCGCTATTCAATGACCACTACTATTCTTTGTGGAAGGAGACGAGAAGAGATGACTTGCAGATGACCAATAGATGTTTCAAATATGGTAAAATGAACCACATGATCAAGAACTGTCCTATGTGGGAAGTCGAGTGGAAAAAGGAGAAATCGGAAAGAAGGAACAGGTTCATGACAAGAAGAGCTACAACAAAAGGTCATCCAAAGCATTGTTTGCTACTTGGAAAGATAGTTCAGATGAGGACACTGAAGATAATGATGGACGAGCTCTTATAGCAGTTCGAAAATATGAAGATGAACCTGATGAAGAATCTGAGATAAGTTTTCTGGACCTTAAGGATAAAATTAAACTCCTTTCTAAAGATAGACTATCAGAATTGTTGCTTTTAATTGATGAATCTAAGAATATAAGTTCTGAAAAAGAACAGTTGTCAAAAGAGTGTAACTTTTTAAAAGTAGAATGCAAAAACCTGGAAATAAATATTTGTAAAATTGAAAACGAAAATACTTCTTTGAAGAACTAGGTTCATGCAATTGATACAGCTGTCTTGGAACTTAGATTTGAAAATCTAAAATTGAAGTTAGGAACAGGTAAAGAAATAGCTAGTGACACACAACTTTCACTAGAAAAGGATCAAGGAAAGGTAAAAGATGAGCTTTATAAAAGGGGATAAACTAGTAAGAAACCTGAAGGAGGACTTGACTAAGCTTAAGCATGAGTTAGATAGAACATCTAAATGGAACATGTCCTCTGATGCACTTTCATGGCTACAAGAACACCATAGTAGCAACAGAATAGGACTTGGCTTTGGAAACTCTGCACCTAAGTGGGATCCCAAAAGCAAGTACCTCACACTCCCTGAGAATAAAATTTGCACACACTGTAGTAACACTGGTCACTATAAGAGTGAATATGCTGCAAAAGAAAAGGCAAGTCAAAAGAAAAAAAATTGTTCTAGGAAAAAATAGGTTGCCAAGTTGGGCTAAAAGGAACTTGATTTATCCTTTTTCCTATAGAAAGGGACCCAAACTAGTTTGGGTTCCTAAGACTAACCCCTGATTTCGTTTGACAGGTCCAAGTGAAGGGAAGCAGCCAAATATGGTACATGGATAGTGCTTGCTCAAAGCATATGACAGGAAGCAAGAACCAGTTCCTTTCACTTGAGGACCTTAATCGAGGTAATCTCTCCTTTGAAAATGGGAAGAAAGGTGAGATCATTGGGGTTGTAAAGGTAGGTAAGACTGATCCTCACTCTATTGAGAATGTCTACTTGATAGATGAACTGAAGTACAATCTAATAATTATATCACAACTATGTGATAGAGGTAACATGGTAGCATTAACCTCAAATGCTTTGTGATAAATTTTCCCATTCACAAGATAGTTTTGCAAGAAAAAGAGTGAAAAACATATATATTGTGGATCTGTCCACACTCTCAGATAATGAACTCGGTTGTTTAAGTGTGTTAGATAATGATCCCCTCCTTTGGTACAAAAAACATGGGCATGCCAGCCTAAGCCAACTCAACAAACTAATCTCCAAGGACTTGGTGATAGCGCTACCTAACATTAAGTTCAAGGAAGATAAAGTTTGTGAGGCTTGTGCAAGGGGGGAAGGACGTAATATCCTCTTTCAAAAGCAAGAAAATGGCAAGCACCACTAGAACGATGGGACTGGTCCATATGGTTCTTTGTGGACCAATGAGAACATTGAGCAGAGGTGGTATGAGATATGTTATGGTGCTTGTTGATGATTACTCCAAATTTACTTGGACACTGTTTCTAACATCTAAAAGATGAAGCATTTGACATATTCATGTCTTTTGTTAGAAAAACTCATAAACAATTAGGTAATCAACTTGCATCAATTAGGTCTGATCATGGTACTGAATTTGAAAATGCTAAATTTGCTGGATTTTGTAATGTGCATGGCATAAATCATAATTTTTCTACTCTTAGGACTCAACAACAGATGGAGAAGTTGAAGAAAGAATAGGACATTGGAAGAAATGGCTAGGATTATGCTTCTTTCTTGTAAACTGCCCCATATCTTCTGGGCAGAGCTGTGAACACTGCATGCTATATCATAAATATGTGCATGACTAGACCTCTTGGTGAGAAGACTTCATATGAGTTATTTAAAGGGAGAAAGCCAAATATATCTCAGCTTAGGGCATTTGGATGCAAGTGCTTTGTGAACAATAATTGTAAAGACTCCCTAGATAAGTTTGATTCCAAAAGTGATGAGGGAGTATTCTTGGGATATTCTTCACATAGTAAAGCTTATAAGATTTATAACAAAAAAACTATGTGTGTAAAAGAAAGTGTACGTGTGGTTTTTGATGAAACTAACATTCTTTATGAGTGGCAGGAACATGAAGATGAAGCAATTGGGCTGGTAAGAAACTCAAATAAAACCACAACCCAGACTGAAGCTGCACCAGAGGAAGGAACGGGTGATGGAACGGGTTCTTTTACCCAGGGCAACCTGACAGGGGGAATTGAACAAAGAGGAACTGATCCTCAAACCTTGAGGGAACCTGTCTATGAACCAGTTCCTCAGCAACAATACATTGAAGGGACATTTAGGGAAAACAAGTTGGTTGTGAAACCTTACAAGTACCAAATTTCTTATCCCACTGCGAACATAATTACTGATCCAACCTCTGGAATCAAACTCAGATCTTCTTTGAAGAATCTTTGTACTTTTGATGCTTTTCTATCTCTTATTGAACCTAAAAATATTGTTGAGGCTTAGCAAGATGCAGACTAGGTGAATACAAGGCAAGCTTGGTGGTTCAAGGATATAAACAAGCGAAGGGCATAGAATATGATGAGACCTTTGATCCAATTGCAAGATTGGAAGAAATTAGACTCCTTATAGATTTTGTTGCTTACATGGAATTAACTCTCTATCTGGATGTCAAGAGTGCCTTCCTCAATGGCTATCCAAAAGAAAAAGTATTTTCCAAGCAACCTCTAGGCTTTGAAAGCAAGGAATATCTTGAACATGTGTGCAAGTAGGCTCCACGAGCATGGTATGAAAGATTATCAAAATTCTTACTTGAGCATGATTACAAGAGAGGTAAAATCGACAATACTTTATTCTTGAAAGAAAAAGGTAAAGATCTCTTGTTAGTTCAGATATATGTTGATGATATGATCTTTGGAGAATCTACTGATAAGTTAAGTAAATAATTTGCTAAACTAATGGGATGAATTTGAAATGAGTATGATGGGTGAGCTTAATTTCTTTTTAGGCTTACAAATTAAACAAAACTCAAATGGAACTATGATCCATCAGCATAAGTATGTGAAAGAGTTGCTTAAAAGGTTTAAAATAGAAGATTTCAAAGAAATTGACACTCATATAGCAACAACCACAAAATTGGATGTAGATGAGTCTGGTTCATTTGTTGATCAGAAGTTGTATAGGGGAATGATTGGTTTTGTTATATCTCACTGCTAGAAAACCTGACATTAGCTTAGTGTAGGACTTTGCGCTAGATTTTAGACAAATCCAAAAGAGTCTCACTTGATTGTTGTCAAGAGGATCTTGAGATACCTAAAAGGCACCACTGACATTTGTCTATGATATCCAGAATGTGTAATTTCAACTTAGTGGGATATGTTGATGCTGATTATGCATGTATTCTTGTGGATAGAAAGAGGATCCTCAGGTATGACACACTTTCTTGGCTCATATCTTGAATCTTAGGCCACCAAAAAGCAAAATTATGTGGCTTTATCTACTGCTGAAGCGGAGTATGTTGTTGCCGCCTCATGTTGTGCTCAATTGTTGTGGATCAAACGATATTTAATGAACTTTAGAATTGATGTTGGTTGTATTCCCATATTTTGTGATAACACTAGTGCAATTAATATGACCAAGAACCCGATTCATCACAAGAGAACTAAGCACATTGATGTTAGGCATTACTTTTTAAGGGACAACTATGAAAAGGGTTTGATCACTGCGGAATTTTGTGCTACTGACAAGAAAGACATCTTCACAAAAGTTCTAAGTAGAGATCACTTTAAAAGGAACAGGTTAGAATCAGGGATGATTAAGATCACCTAAGAGGAACCAGTTCTAACTCAATGATTGGTTAGATAATTTGTGAATTCTATAAATAATTAGATTAGATATTGTTCAATATCATACTTTTATTAGTATACTCTTGTGCCATGTGCTAAAATGTCTCATTGATGTCTAATGATATTGTCCTTATTTTTTTGGAAAAAATAAGTCTTACACAAGAGAACTTTCAGTGAAGAACCTGGTTTATCGAGCTTCCAAGGTATATATTCTACACTCCGCATGATTTGAAATAACTGCATATGGATCATGAACGGAAAAGAATCCCACTTTATCCCAAACTACTTTTGAACCAATTAGCTACAAGTGAACTAGTTTCATCAAGAGTCGCATGCACCATAATTGCCGAAATATTTGGGGAAGAGTCTGACGCATCTTCAAACTGAAACTCCCAAGATGAAAAGACTTCTAACCTCCAAAAAGTTGTTGTTACACACTCAACCTTTTCATATTTAAATTGATCTGACCTTACCCTCTTATCTTATATTTCTTCGAAAGATCAAAATCTCCAGAACCTCAATACTCTCTCTATTTCTCTCAAGTTTCTGAACTGATCAAATGGTAAACACCCATGAGAATCCCAAAAACTCTGAAAACCCTTCCTCATCACCCAAAGTACTTTCACCCACACTTTCAACCACCCAAACCCCCAAGAAAAAACATATAAAAATGATTGCATGTAACACAATGGCCAGTAGAGAACAAGATAAGAAATTGAGCAAGATGCTACAAGCCATTCAAGAAGAAGAACCATAGAACTCTGATGATATGGTCTGCGACTAAAGGGGAAGAACTAGTTTCTTGTGAAACTGAACAGGTAACCTCTACGTTTCTCACCTCTGAGTTTGGTTCTGAAATTGCAGAAAATCTTGAGAATGGGTTTGTTTTGGTTGGATGTGTGGCTGGAATTGAAAAGGAAAATATTGTTACTGAAGACGTTGGTGGTAAAAAATGAATAGTAAAAGTAAAAGGAGAGTGGGGGTGTTGAGACTGATGCGAGAGGAAGGGTGGAAGAACAAGTGGCTAGATTTGATTCACCCATTGGTTATGGATTACATGATGAGACATGTGCAATGGTGGTATGGAGTAAAGAGATTAGTGATAATGAGGAGGCTATGAATGAAAATATGAGGATAGAGTCAAAGGAGATAGGTGATGGTTCTTGTGATATAGGTGCAGCAGATGGGCTGGTTAGGTTAAGGAAACGGTTTCATAAACCAGTTCCTTCTGTTCTAAAATAGACAAGAGTCTGAATCTGCTACAAAAGCTGTCAGATAGTTACAATCAAAAGAAGATGAAGCAGAGTAAGGCCAAAGTAAAAAGGCCTTAGCTGAGAGTACCAAGAAAATCGTTTCGAAAGAAAAAACTGGTAAGCCAAGCAGAGTAGTCCAGATTAAGGAGATGAACCTGGTTCATGAGGATGAAGATAAATATGTGGAAGTAACCATACCTAGTGTAAAAAAGAGAAAGATTTCTCAAACAACAAAGGTCGTGACAGAGGGTTCAGTTGTGACTAAAACAACCACGTCTACCAAAAAGATCAAAAAGGCTCAAATAGTGGGAAAAATGGTTAAAGATGTTGAGATTGAACGATTGAAGACTAGGTTGGCTGAAGTAGAGGTTGAGACTATCTCAAGTGTGAGCTTGCAAAGTAAAAGGAGAAGAATGGCGGTATTCTTTAAGATATGCTGAAACTGCTTCAAGCCAAGAACTAAGAACCTGGTCCTTTCCAGTCCTAAATCCTTCCTAGCCCAGTTGTAACCAGACCCAAGTGGGATTTCTCTGTTTTTTGCTCAAGGTTCTATGTTTTTATTTCTTCTTATGCTTTGTGAGGGGATCTTATCAATCAATAAAATTCACTGCTTTTGCTCTACTTGTTTGTTGATATTTCTTAGATGGCTAATATCTTTTGATTGATAAAGAGAAAATTGAATCCATGATTGCATTTAAAGTAGCCCCAATGGCCATGAGTGATATCTGCTAAAATCTGGTTACTTAACTTAATTATGCAACTTTTCGATGATGCCAAAAGGGGAAAGATAAAGTGTACTTTGCTTTGGACTGTGATGTTTATAACCTAATGAACCTGGTACTTGATGATTTATGACTTTAAATGAAAAGTGTTCTAACATTGTGTTGATGTTGAGTTGAGTTGAAACAGGTTCCATGCTTATGAAAAGCACTATGTTTGTCATCATCAAAAAGGAGGAATTTGTTGATCTGAGTGGTTTTGGTTTTGATGATTGACAAAGGAACGCATGCATGAACCAGATCCATGGACAGTGTACACAGGTGACGGACAGAATCAAGCAAAAGGCATGTATAAGTTGTTATTTCTAATAATTCCTGAACGAAAAGGTTGCATATTTGATAAGGAGTTGGACTCCTTACTTGAAGAGAACTCTATCCAAGATACGAGAAGAGTTAGAAGTTGAAGTTAACTAGAACTCTTTCATCAAGGAAGATTAAAGCATTAAAGCTCTAGTTAATCTTTATTTACTAACTCTATAAATATCATTGTTGTTCTCCTTTACAGGTGATGCACACCACCTGAAGTTAAGCAAGAAATGAGAGCAAAATAGCAAGGCATTTTGTGAGCAATTCCTGTAAGTTTTAAGAGTGTGATCCTGAAGCTACACGAACCAAATTGAAGAACCAGCTCCATAAAGAGTTTTATGTGTCTTTCTATATTTCTACTTCAAAGTGTAATAGGCGTTTTGAGTTGTACCTTTCAGTTTTCTTAGAAGCAAATTGTACTAGGTACCTGATTTGTATTATTCAAGTTAGAGTTAACTTGACGTAGTCACAACAGCATATGGCGTGTTGCTATAGGGGTTAGAGTTAATCCTAAGTTTGCAAGAGGTTGTAACTTGAGATGTTCAAGTTGGAGTTAACTTGAAGCAGTTGCAACAGCCTATGGCTGGTTGCTATAGGGTTAGAGTTAATTCTTAGGTTTGCAAGAGCTTGTAAACTTTGTTGTTGGCTCAGAGTTGTAGTGAAGTATTTGGAGAAAATTCTACTGGGTAGTAGGTCGTGTTTTTTTTACCTTTTGAGTCGGGTGTTTTTCACGTAAGAATCTTGTGTTCTTTAATTTTTGCATTTATTATTCCGCAACAGTAGCATGAGGAACACATAGAAGAACCAGGTCCTTTTATAATAATCTGTTCACACAAAATATTGGGCACCACACAAATCACCCCCTCTTGTGTGGTATTGAAGTATAAAACATCATGCGCCTTGTCCCTTCTTCTGTCCTAGCAACTGAGGGGGAAGATCAGAACCTTGAGTTCAATCCAAAGGACTTTGTAGAGGAGCAAGGATACAATTGGAGCTAGAAAGCTGAAACGGGGAGCTAATGTCTTGCTATTCCTGCAAAGACAGTCTCTGATTTCCTGTGTTTAATCTTGGATTTCATACATCCAAACTCACAAACAAAACCGTGCTAATATATAAAGTAAGCAAAATTGTGGTACTAAAATTCTCACTCTAGTAGAAGATGAAAAAATGTGAGGAGCTCAATACTTCTCCTTCATAACTATTCTATATCTACATCTCACAGAAGGAAACTAAGGCGACACATTATGTATCATGGCCTTTTAAATTTCTAATACATTCACACTGAAGAAAACAACTGAAAGAAAGCAAGTGGAATAGGACCAAAATCTCACAAATACAAAAGAAAATTGCTATCTACACACATTTTATCTACCATCAGCTGATGTAAAGGACTCCGCAAATCCAGTTGGTCTAGCAGGGATACTACCCTTACTGTCCTCGAGGTCCACATAACTCAAGTCTTTTCCTTCCGATTCTTGCCATCCCTTCACCATTTGATTGAGGGGAAGACTGTAGTCGATACCACAATATTCCTCCGGATCATCCTCAAGAGGCTTCCATTTCTCAACAAGTGGGCTTAGTACATTCACCGCGTGTCCCATATCGGGCCGTTGGCCTGGTTCCCTTGCAGTGCAGTGACCGGCAAGTTCAGCTAAGGTTGAGATGCTCCCAATTATCTCCTCTTTAACATCCAGAGCTGGGTCAATGGCTGCCATAAGCTTCTCTTTAGTGGATTTGATATTCCAGAACCATGCAACCAAGTATTGGCTTTCCTCGGGTCTTTCCTCATCAAGTGCCATCATCCCAGTTAGCAACTCCATTAGCACAACACCGAAGCTAAAGACATCTGCTTTCGTGGTGATTTTACCCGTAACTGGATCAAATCAGCAGCAGGTCATATGAGTTAGGAATTGGGAATGCCAAAATAATTCGCTATACTTCAGATTGAGTTAATCAAACTCTACGGGTCTATCAAAGTAAAGATTGTCATATAAACATGCCTTTTTGAAATAATCATATTTTCTTTCTCTTTGATAAAGTAAGCCTTCTTAATCATCATTGAACACAGTCAAAGTACTGATTTTGATGCTGGCATTAAGCTTTATTCTCTTTTTGTGTTTCGGTGCAATGAGTAAAAACAAAATTAATGTTTATGCATTTCATATGCAAATAATTAAAAGAGCTCAATGAGATGTCCTTATTGAAGAAAGACAGAAATTCAAACCTAGGCTACATGAATAACTCGTCAAATAGTTATACTAAGACTGAAAGTAGACCGTATTTCCTAACACTTCAAATAGCAATATAGAAAGAAAAAAAAAACAGTTACCTGCATATTCAGGTGCCAGATATCCAAACGTTCCGGCAAGCCTGGTGACCACAGATCTCTCTCCATCAGGAGCAAGTTTCACAAGTCCAAAGTCAGACACTTTTGCTCGGAAATCATCACCCAGTAATATATTTGAGGATTTGAGATCTCTATGTATGAAGCTCTGATGAGCCAACGTGTGTAGATATTCCATCCCTCTAGCAACATCTAAGGCAATATTAAGCCTCTTCTTCCAAGAGAGAGGCTCCAATTTGAAGTTTTTCCAGTGGAAAAGATGCCTGCTAAGAGCACCTTGTGGCATGTACTCATATACCAGAATTCTTTCATTACCTTCAACAGCGTATCCTAATAGAGATACTAAATGCCGATGTCGGACTTTTGAAAGAACAGCAATTTCAGATTGAAATTCATCCAAAGCTTTGTTGCTTATTATCCCAGCCTCCATTCTTTTGACAGCTATTTGTGTCCTGTCATCTAATTCTCCCTTATAAACCACGCCAAATCCACCACGCCCAAGTTCATTTTCTGGAGAAAAATTCTTAGTCACATTCCTAAGTACTTGAACCGATATGAGCAAATTCCCAGCTTCAATCATATGGGACTCACCACTATGTATGCTAGCAGAACTACTTTCATTCAACGTGGAAAGACTTCCATTAGTGTGATAGGCAATTGCAATCTTGATCACATTATCAGAATCAGACGGATCTCTAGGATGAACCACAAGAGCAGTCGACGCTAGATGCTTATCTTTACTCTTCTTACGGACGTAAACACACAACGGAATAGCAAGACAAATCAAAACTACAAAACCTGCAATAGGACCCACAACTATGGCTAACTTAAACTTGGAATCTTTCTTTTCTGGTGACTGCTCACCGGGTTTAACAATCACAGAGCTCGAACCGTTGGGTCGTGAAGATGGTAGAGACGAAGAGGGTGAAGTCGCAGGTGTTGTGCTGTTGTTTGGCGAAGGGTTTGCTCCAGGAGTACCAGAGATCAGCTGTGGATTCCCATTTAAAACTAGTTTCAAAGGGGTGGTAAATTTTGGCAGAGGTGGGGAAATGTTGTTATTACTCAAATCAAGGACAGACAAAGATTTCAAGTTAGTCCAAACAGATGGAATAAAACCAGAAAGACTGTTAGATCCAAGATAAATGTGAGTAATAGATTCAAGGTTTGCAATTGAAGGACTCAAGGTACCAGAAAGATTAGACCTAGGCAAGTTTATGACGCTAACCTTTTGGTTATTGTCACAGCTTAATCCCCACCAACTACCATCACAAGGATTATTACCAGACCATGATTCAACAAGCCTAGAAGGATAATTCACCCCATCAAGAAACTCTATAAGTGCCATTACTTGTAAGTCACAAGCTGCCCCTTGTTTGGTTTGACAAAAAGGGTTGGATTGGAAACTAACATTAGTAGCCTTGAACTTAGGAACTGGACCCATAAAATGATTATTATTCAAATCAAGACTGTCTAAACGCATATTAGCTAAACTTTCAGGGATTAAACCAACAAGTTCATTGCTATTCACATTGAATTCCTTAAGAATTGTTAAATTACCAATCCCCTCTGGGATTTTACCTGAAAATTTGTTCCCATGAAGCCAAAGACTTGTGAGTGACACCATTGTTGTAACAACATCAATTGGACCACTCATTCCATTACCAGATTGATCATTCAACCAAAGCTTCTTGAACACTGCATCTTTGAAAGTGTTTGGAATAGGCCCTGAAAGCCTATTTGTAGACAGCAACAAAACCTCTAAAGAAGACATAGTTCCAAGAAATTCAGGCAAAGGACCAGCCAAATTACAGTTCATCATTGTCAAATTGAGCAACTGAGCTGAATCTTGCAATCCGCTTGGTAATGACCAACCAGTAGTAGCATTCAGAGGGTTACTATCCAAAGCCAAAACTTGTAGATTCACAAGTCCATTGAAAAAATCAGATGGGATTGTGTCAAATTGGTTGAAATCCAAGTAAGCAAACTTCAATTCAGACAAGCCACTGAAAGACGGCAGCTTCCCACTAAATTGGTTCTTTTGCAAGCCTAAATTTGTGAGCTTTGACAACTGATTCAAGTTGTGTGGTAAAGGGCCTTTTAATCCCAAACCCATGACTTGAATCTGCTGAATTCTGGTGCCACTACACACAATATGTGGCCAAACGGGAGAACCACAGGGGTCTCCTCCACCCTTATCAGGCCATTTCAAAAGCTCAGGATTTTCCAGTCCTTTTCTGAATTCATTGATAATGGCAAAGTCATTGGGGTCTGTAACACTGAAAACAAGTGAAGCTAGAGCAAGAAACAGTGTCATAACAAGCTCCATACATGATCCACAAAGCACCATTGGACATGCATTTAACACTCCCCACTGAAACAAAACCAAAAGAAAGCTACTGTAACATGTGCCACCTAATGGTCAAATCTTGAGACAAGGAGAGGTGGAAAAGAGAGAGCGATAATTGGAGTGAGAAAAAGCACAATGCTTGTGCTACTAATATGGTGGTGTTCTTCCTGACAATCACAGTATTTTTTTAGAGTGTAATCCAAAATAAAATTAGTAAATAGACAAAAATAAAATTCAAAAAGCAAAAAGAATAGAAAAGAAATGAAGAATCTGTTGGTGAAGATTTAGGAGCAAGAAATGACCATATAAAGTGGATCTTCCATGACAAATGTTTATCCAAGAAACTAGATGTATAATGAATGTCTGTTTAGAGGGAAATTAAATTTGTCTTCGATTTTCTTTGTATTATGAAGGAAAGTGTTGGTAGGGGTATTATAGTCTTTCTGACAAGCATACACATGTAACGAATCGTTTGGTACAAGGTACAAGAATGTATAGTGCTGGTATAAATATTTACCACTTTAATGTATTTTGTTTGGTTAGTAAACTTGGTATAAGTTATCCCCAGATTAAAATTAGTGACGGAATAACTTATATCTTGTAGAGGGTGGAGTAATTAGTATCGGGATAACTTATACCTTCTTTTTAGAAATTATGCAATTGTCATTTTAATACAACATACTAAACAGCGGATAAAAAAACAATAGCTGAATAAATATTTCCAGCATAACTAAACTCAGCAAACTTATCTCAACATAACTTATCCCGCATACGTCGTATTCAAACCGAACGACCCCTTTATATTTTGGTTTACTTTTTGGGACAAGAAAACTTTTATTTCATGGAACCAAAAAGAAAAGGGAAGCACTCCATTAAATTATCGAGTTCAGTTATTTCTCTATACTGACAAAAGTATTACTTCTCCCATCCCAAAATGTTTCTTTTTGTTGCTGTTCAAATTTGGTTTCCTCATATTTTGACTAACTCTTTTTATAAAAAAATTTAACTTGTAGCAAAAATAAATTAATCTCATAATGTTATTAATACAAATTTATTTATTCCAACTTAAGAATTTATTTACATATAGTCTTGAAAATTTGGCTAAATTAACATGTTAAAGGGAGAAAAAAAAGGTGAATGGATTTAGAAAATGAGAGACGGCCTTTTACCCATATGGAAACATATTGTCGCAAAATGTACGGTTCGAAACATGTTTTATAAATACTTTTATTAATGACTCATTTTGAAGTACTACTTTCTATGATTCATATTAATTATCATGTTTCTCTTTTATACGTCTACATAAAAAAAAAAGGTTTTTTACTACAATATTCTTATTTATATCTTTAATCATTGAACATGTTAATTTCTCTTCAAAAAAGTTTTACTCTTCCAATTTAAATTTTTGTACTTTCAAGATATTTAATTTCTTTAATATATGCTAGTTTTTTACTTTCAAGATATTTAATTTCTTTAATCTATGCTAGTTTTTTACTTTCAAGATATTTAATACTAAGGACAAAATGGAAAAAATAATGAATTGTACCTTGATTTCTAAAACGATAATTATTTTGGACAAGATATATTTAGTAAGCAGGAGGGTGTAATATCGTAATGACTTATAACAAATTCCTTTGTAGTTAAAATTTTATTCGTTTCTGACAGTACCATTAAAAAGTATTCATTGACGTGTTTAAAACAACCGTAATAATTTAATGCACGGCTAACAAGTGAGCATGACTATTAATGTTCATAAATGTAAATTGGCCATATGGTTTAAGTAGTTGTACTTGTATATTTATTCAAGTTTAAATTTGGACATTCCTTCGGATTATTGGTAGGTCGAGTGTTTATGTGTAAAACAGAGTAAACAGTCACGAATACTCGCGATTTTCCATGTTTTGGTGAAGCCAATATAGTTTGTGGTTTAATAATGTGGTACAAGTTTGCGGAAGCCTCATATCTTGAAATAATTGTGGACTTCTAGCAATCAAAATTACCCCGTGATAAACGGCTAGTTATTGGAAATCGTTTCTTTATCTCACACGTTATGGGTAAGATCTACGTATATATTATTTCCTCACTATCCTACGATATGAAATAATGGTGTGTTTGGTATGACGGAAAATATTTTTCAAGAAAATGTTTGCTTGGAAAATAAGTAGTAATCTTATTCATTTTCCGGTGTTTGGTATTAGGGGTGTACAAACCGAACCGGAAAATCGCACCAAACCGAAAAACCAAACCAAACCGATTAAAAAACCCGACTAGGCTTGGTTTGACTTGGTTTGGTGTTGAGTAAAAAAATCCGAACCAAACCGTCATATAAATATATATATTTTTAAGACTTTATATTGAATTTTCTTTACAAAATATTGAAATATTTGAGATCCTCTCATGTGTTAACCTAGAAAGTGTACATTAACGAAAATTATTGTTAGACGACTAAGAAAATAACTATCATGTATTACTAAAAAATTCTCCCATTAGAATATTTTAATAGATCATATGTTTGTCAACTTTTTCAATATTTACTAAACATATATTCACTTATCAAAATTTTATCTATAACTTTAACAAAGTAAGATTGGAACTATATTCATGTAACAAAAAAAAAAACCGAAAAACCGAAAAACCCGACAAAACCGAACCAATCCAAACCGATATAATTGGTTTGGTTTGGTTTTGATAAAAATCGAACCAACCCGGTCCAGGTACACCCCTATTTGGTACACAATCAAGGAAAATATTTTCTCAAGAGTATTCATAAATAATTTTGATACAATAAACATGAAGCCATAAACTTTCGAACCAACAACTTTCCGAACCCACAAATTTCATAAACTTCTGAACCGCATAACTTTTGAAACCGCGAAATTTCGAACTCATAAACTTTATAATTTCTAAACCCGTAAACTTAGAAACATATAAACCTCTGAACTCATAATTTTGAACTTGTAAAAATTTTAACCTGTAAACCGAAAGATAAAAAAAGTAAAACTGAAAATATATTACAAAAAATATTTTTTTCGGGGGGAGGGGGGGGGCAGAAAAAACAGAAATTTAAAATTTAAAAAAAAGATTTAAAAAAAAAAATCTTGTGCGCGAGTGGGGGTGGAAAAAAAAATAAAAATTTAAAAATTACAAAAAAAAGTAAAAAACAAAATTCTTGTGGGGGATTGGGGGCAGGGGGTGGG
>MDKH01023426.1:0-19037 GCA_005239495.1 Nicotiana undulata
CTTTTTGTGGGCAGTGAACTAGGTTTTGAGGTCTCAGATCCACTACTCCTCCACTAATAAAATAAGATTTAAAACTTGAATATAAATTGAAGCAAAAGATACGAGTTGAGGGGTTTTTGATGATTCAAAGCCTGATCCCCTTTCACTCGTAGAAAACAACAGTATTTATAGGGGAAAGGGTCTAAGGTTAGAGATTGAGTTTGAAATTCAAAATGCAAGGATCAGAAAAGGTCAAGGGTTAGTAATTTCAAAAGAGTCGTTTATCCAATCAGATTTTCTGAAAAAAGTTCTTTTGGTTCTTTTCGTCACGATCCTCCTTTGACCAAATTTGTAGCAGACGAGAGAGAGGGAGGAGTCACGGGTTCTGAAGAGACAAAGAACTTACTCAAAATTGAGGAGGCAAATTTCTGCCATAGTTAGGGATACTGAAGTTTTGCTTGAAAGGAGAAAGGGGTTGAGAGGAGCATTTCTTAGGAGAGAGAGAATACAAGAATACCTATCTGATGTATGAAGATAGCCTTGGGCTAAAAGTGATTGGGTTGTATCTGATGGGCTAATTTGAAATGGCTAAAATGCAAGACTTTTTGGGCGGTTGAAAAAAAAAAAAATGGGTACTCCAAGAGACCGAAGTTGTTGGGCTATTTGGATTTAATGGCCGAACTGGGCTTGTTCTTCATTGTATCATTTCTTTTAGTTTCTTTCTAGTAAAAAGATTAAGCTAATTCCATACCATATGATGCTAATATTAAAATGCCTTGATAAAGTTATAACTGATAATATTTAAATTAATTATAACGTATTGAAAAACAACTATTATAATAATTGTTAAATAAATGCTAACATATTTGTGAATTGTAGAGTCAAATAACTATTATTATTGATTAAATAAAGAAAAAAATGATATGTTTTTGACAAATGGCGATAAGAATGAAAAAAATAAAACAAAAGTAATAACAAACAAAACCAACAATAATAATAGTATTGAATGCTAATAATAATAATAATAATAATAATAATTTTAATAATAATAACAAATAGACATAGTTTATATTAAAAATATAGTAGAATAACTACCTTATATTATTATTGATATTAGAAGCTTAAAGAAATAATTTGGAAGAAATGAGGGACAAAATTGGATGTCAACAAATACAACTTCTAAAAATAAAATAAGGAAGAAAAGCTGAGAAGTTGTTGCTCTTGTGCAAGCCAACAGTATCTCAAGGACTCAAGCCTGCATTTCATCATTGATTAAAAAAACATAAGTCTTAAGATTTTAATGCATAGACAATGTTACAAACAGATCTTTATACATTTTTTATGGGATGAATCTGACCATAAAGGAAGTTAGATTCAACCCCAATGATGCCAAACTATTAAAAAACCAACACTTTTATCATTTTTCATATAACCTATGTTTGAAAATCCTTAATCAAGCTTCAACAATCGTTCACACACATCTCAACACCAGACTTGCACACAGATTTAGACAAAGAAAATTAAACAAAGAAAAGATAACAGGTTTCACACCACAAAACAGAATAAGGTTTCAGATCCAAAACTTTACTTCATAACAAAGTATTACATACCTCTAAAGTGGAAAAGAAGTAAAAGGAAGAGGTCTGGACCAAATAAAGGTCCAGAAAACTGGGGATGAAGCTCAAAAGTAAGGATGAACAGCCACAGTCAGCAAGAAACAGTCCCAGAATCAAGAAAAACCAACAGGAACCCAAACCAGAAGTTTTTAGTATGAATAATCAGAAAAACCAGGAAGAAATGGAGGAGAACTTGGAATCAAGACCACACCCTGATATTCTCTTTAAAAAAAAGACATCCAGATTTTCTCTTTTTCTTTTCTACTGAAATTTTGGAAATTTTGTTTTTGGGTAGCAGCTGCTGTTTTTTTCGTGTGTATTCAGGTATTTCAGCAGCCAAAAAAATCCCCCTTTACTAGTAAAAGAGTGTCTGTATATATAGGAATTTTAGGGTAGGATATTCTCCGCATATTCCCTATCCTAAATGAGCTGAAAAATATACACGTACAACTGTCAACCCTATCCTTTCAGGACAGTTGTACCTTCTAGAACATTCCATCCCTCATCCCCCTTTTGAAATTACTATCTTAACCCTAAAAAAATTGATTTCTTGATATTTCCCTATTCTAGAAGGTTCTTGGGTTGTTACACCCAAGATTCTTCAACTAAAAATACTATATTACCCCTCAATACCTCTTAGAATTATATTTTTAGTAATTAAGGGTTATATTATTTGCTAAGTTGATTTTAAGTAATAATCAATACTTAATGAGGCTACTTAAGTTAATTTCTAGGTTGAAGAAGTTGAAATTATTTAAATGTGAGACTAAGTGAATCAATTATTCTTAAACTTAGTTAACACAATTGATCTTAACTAGTTGTCTTAGATCAATTAATAGAAGTAATTAAGTTGCTACACTTAATTGATCATTTTACCCTTTGACTTTTCTTGGTTTTAAATTAAACCTAGCCAATTATGTGTGATTAATCCCTTATTGCTTGATTAATTTACTCAGATTGACTAATATTTAAATAAAAATCAGTAGTTAGTTAAATTAATTTGTTCAAATAATTTCATTAGGCTTATCTATCAATTATAATTAATTATCTTAATTGAGTGATTAATCTTAACCTTAAGATGATTTTTACCTATTTAGTAATTACCACCTCAACTAATCGACTACCCTAATGACTAACACAAATCGATTGGATAAGGAAGCAATTGATCAGAAGTGGACAATCATACTTAGGGAAAAACAGTAAAGGAAAAATAACCTAAAAAAACCTAGATATGAATTAACTATCATGAACAAATAGGCAGGGAGTATACAAACATGGTGACAGAATTTTAGCTAAGCCAATTAGGGAGAAAACCAGCAGCTAGTTAGGAAAAATCATGCAGAGAATACAGAAAAATATGGAGGACACATATATGATTCTATTAATTCGACAAATTAACTCTTAGAAGTTAAACCAATTAACATGGATCAATCAACAACATCTTCAAGATTTTAATAATAATAACAAAAAAAAAGGAACAAGGAACAGATAGAAAAAGAAGGGGGAGATACCCGTCTGAGGCTTTGGAAAGTTTTCGGTGACTTGTCGGAATTTTGACCAGATTCTGGCGGGCTTGAAAATAGTCCAAACCCGCATGAATCGATAGCTCTCATCAAGAGCTATCGACTCATGCATATATGAGCCATGGGAGGTCTTGGAATCAACTTGTATAAGAAATTAGGTTTTTTCAGAATTTCAGATTTGAAATTAGTCAAAATCGGGTGGTTCTTTGGGAAAACTAAACCTAGGGGGTGATTGGGGAGGTGAAGTAGGTTATAGGGTAAAGTTTTGGGGTCGATTGGTGGAGCTCTGCCGTCGGCGGCGAATTCCGGTCGGCGGAGCTAGGGCAGAGGACGGTGGTTCAGGGCGGCGACTAGTCAGAAGGGAGAGAGACGAGGGGATGGGGGTGTTAAACTTTGGAGTTAATTGGGGATAGGGGTAGTTTAGGACAGTTATATATTTTGATCAAGAGGATCCAACGGTTGGAGATGAGGCATGGCTTAAACGACGTCGTTTTAGGAGATGGGGGGTTGGACCGAGTAAAGCCTTGGGCTGGGTCGTTTGGGTAGTGTAAAGACAAAAAAAAACTTTTGGTTTTAATACTTTAGCTTAATTAGTTCAATGAAACTAATTCTAATTACCTTTAAAAAATATAATAACTAATTTTGACTTATGTTTTCCTAGTTATAAACTAATTGATAAATTAATTAAGAGTAAAACAATTAATTTGACACTCATATATTTTAAAGAATCAATTTTCACAATTTGTTAAAAAAAATGACTAAGTTTAGCAATCAGTTATTAAAACCACATTACATCAAATAATCAATATTTGCTATTTAATTTAATTAATTATCCATAATAAATGTGTAGTTCCTTGATAATAATGATGCACCTAATTATGCAAACTTAATAATTTTAAAAATGAATTATGATTATGTAATGCAAAAATAATTCACAAATAACACTAAAATTCGACAAAAATTTGTAAAATTAATTTATTTTATTGAATTTTGTAGGAGTGTATGGTGGGTGAAAAATCACGTGCTCACAGTCATTTTTTAATTCACTTCCAATGGTGTGCTTTCAGGTTTGGCTCTACTCAGTCCCATTTCTAAAATTAACTCTAGTATGTATTTTCTTTGATTCAGCAATACTCCATCTATTGACCTCAGAACCTCAATACCTAAGAAGTATTTGAGTTCTCCTAGATCCTTCACCTTAAAATTCTGGTGCAATATATATTTTGCCTTCTTCAAAAGTGTTGAACTGCTCCCAGTGATGAGAAGATCATCCACATATACTACAATAATCAACATCCCTTCTTGACTTCTCAAGGTGAAGAGTGAGTAGTCATGATGGCTCTGCTTGAATTCTGCCTTCAGCAGAGCTTCAGTAAACTTGATGTTCCATTATCGAGATGCTTGCTTTAGTCCATATAAGGACTTGAGCAGCTCATGCACCTTCTTCTCCCCTTGCCTTCTGAAACCTTAAGGTAACTCCATATACACCTCTTCCATCAAATCTCCCTACAAAAATGCATTATAGACATCCATCTGAAATAGGTTCCAGCCTCTTGATGCTGCTAGTGCAATGACAGATCTCATTGTGACCATTTTGTCCACTGGTGAAAAGGTGTCATGATAGTCCAATCCTTCCCTTTGGCTATATCCTTTAGCTACCATCCTTGCCTTGAATCTTTCTACTTCTCCATTTGCCTTGAATTTGATCTTATACACCCATTTGGATCCAACAATATTTTTCCCTTCTGCTAAGCTCATTATTTCCCATGTCTTGTTGTCTTCTAATGTGTTCACTTCTTGTTTCATGGCTTCTATCTATCTTTTGTCCTTCACTGCTTCCTTAAATGTCCGTGACTCTGTTAACTGAGAGAATTTTTCCAAGTAGCATTGATAATTTGTACTAGTATGTTCATATGACAGGTAGTTTGAAAAAGGATAAGTGCAGCTTCTTGTCTTCTTTGTTGTAACATAATCCTTCATCCATATTGGTTCTCCGACTTGTCTTGTAGACTTTCTACTTGATCTTGAGATTTCCTCACCTTCACCTTCCTGCTGGTTGATTAAGATCTCAACATCTTTGTCACAACCCCAAATCAACAAGGGTCGTGATGGCGCCTATCGTGAAACTAGGCTAGCCCTCTAACACAATGAAATCAATATTTTTCAGTTTATAATAAAACATATCCTCATATTCTGATAAAGATTTCCTTTTTAGGACAAGTTCAACTAGAAATAATAAACCAAACGATCAAAATCTAATACCGACCCATACCTTTGGAGTCAACTGTCATGAGCATCTAGGACGATAAATACAACGTATAAAACAATGACTTTGCTACTAACATAAATCCAAAGTGTGAAAAATCTATGAACTGGGGAAGGAAAGGATGTGAGCTGGGGACGCTGATCAGCTACCTCGATCCTCGAACAAACTCCAAGCACGTCAGAAATCAATTAGCGAGATGGTCCGGTACCTGGATCTGCACACAAGGGTGCAGGGAATAACATGAGTACGCCAACTCAGTAAGTAACCAAAGTAACTAAAAACTTGAGTGTAATGACGAGCATTTATAAGTCATAATTTCATAAAACAGTACTTCAACTTTTATTAGAAGGCTCGGTATAAAGAAGAGTGGGGAAAATAGTAAAAATTCACAATGTAATAGCCTTTCAGGCACAATATCTCTCATAACAAGGTATCTCAGTCACTCGTGACTCCACTATCAGTATTTCATGCTCACACTAAGCACTCTCACTCAACAAGTACCAGATATACACTCAACTACTGTGGCGTGCAGCCCGATCCACCTAAAATATGATGCGGCGTGCAGCCCGATCCATATAACATATGTTGCGGCGCGCAGCCCGATCCAATATATATATAGTCGACTATTCTCACTGGGGGTGTATAGACTCCGGAGGGGCTCCTACATCCCAAGCACTATGTTGTTGCGGCGTGCATCCCGATACAATATACATATGTTGCGGCGTGCAGCCCGATGCATATAATATATACTGCGGCGTGCAGCCCGATCCATAACTATCCTCGCAATCTTGGCTCACGGCCTCACTCAGCATCCTCTCTGGCCACTCGGGAAACTCATCTCAACATCACGGGACTCAGCCCAAAATACCTCACAGTACTCTAAACAGTGTAATAACCGTGAAAATAGCAACGAGTAGTAAGCATGACTGAGTTCACAAATTATTTACTAACATAGTGTGAGAATAGTGTAAAAATACCCCCTGAGGGTCTAACATATCGACACAAGGCCCCAAACATGGCTTACAACCCATAAATAAGTATAAGTCTCTAAACACAAGTTATTTCATGATTTCAAATAAATTATACAGCTTAAAAGCCGCTACGGGACGGACCAAGTCACAATCCCTATCGGTGCACGCCCACACGCTCGTCACCTAGCATGTGCGTCACCTCATTTATCAAAAAAATGTAAAATACCGGGGTTTCATACCCACAGGTCTAGAGTTACAATCGTTACTTACCTCAAAACAGTCCAAAAACTACTCTGTGATGCTCTTGCCCCTCGAATCGGCTCCCAAATGCTCTGAGTCTATCAAAAATCAGATCAACAACATCAAAATATGCTAGGGAGATGAACCCTAATCGAAAGCTATCAAAACTAGGCACAATTCCCGAAATTGGCCAAACCAGGCCCCCGGGCCCACGTCTCGAAATTCGATAAAATTCACAAAACTAGAATACTCATTCCCTCAAGACTCTACCCATATCAAATTTACCAAAATCCAACCTCAAATACCCATTTAAATCATCAAAAGAAATTCCCAAATTTTCCTCCCATTCTTCCCCAATTTCCACTTTGATTCCTCAAATTAAATGATAAAAATCAAGACTAATTCATGAAATTAAACCAAAAGTGATTGAAGAAAACTTACCACAAGAATCCCACTGAAAATATCTTCAAAATCCTCCATCTCCCGAGCTCTCCAATGGTATTTTGAGTTATGGCCTAAAACCCTCATTTTGAAACTTAAACTTTCTGCCCAGCACTTTACTCATCGCGAACGCATCCCCTAGACCGCGCTCGCATAGAAAAAATTCTCAACAGCCCTTAATTTCCTCTACGTGAACAACTACCAGCCCGCGGACGCACAACACAACCACCCCACCCCTACGTGAACGCACCCCAGGCCCCGCGAACGCATAGACCAATGGGCCTGGGGGTCCTCAGCTGCCTTTACTCTACGCGAACGCACAGCTTCCCCCACGTTCGCGGTAATCAACCTGCCCAACACACCGCGTTCGCACCCCTCAGCCCGCTAACGCATAGAACACTGGCCGCCTCTTCCACAATTTACTCTTTGTGAACGCAGGACCCCCTATGCGAACGCATAGAGTAATCTTCTGCTGCAGTAACACCAGCAAACCAACTATGCTGAAAAGCCAAAAATTACCCCGTTAGCTACCCGAAACTCACCCGAGGCCCTCGGGACCTCAACCAAATGTAGAAACTCATCCCATAACCTCATTCAAACTTAGTAAATCCCTCGAAACACCAAAAACAACGCAAAAACACCAAAATCACATCAAAGTCAAGCCTATGAACTTTGAAATTTCTAAATTTCACCAAGGATGCCGAAACCATCCAAAACACATCCGATTGACCTAAAACTTTGCACACATATCCAAAATGACATTACGAACCTGTTCCAACCTCCGGAATTCCATTCCGACCATGATAGCCTAATTTCCACTGTCGACCGGAAATCGCCAAAAACTAACTTTCTCCAATTCAAGTCTAATTCTACACCGGACCTCAAAACCACATTCCGAACACACTCATAAGTCAAAAATCACCTAACGAATCTATCTGAGCCATAAATTCTGCATTCCGAGGTCGTTTACCAAGAAGTCAACTCTCAGTTGACTTTTCCAACTATAAGGCTACTTTAAGAGACCAAGTATCTCAATCCTCACTAAAATCATTCTGAACCCGAACCAACCGACCCCAACACATCATAAACAGTCTAAACAAGGCATGACAAGGCAAAATAGGAATAACTGTGCAAATTCTATAGAACGACCGGTCGGGTCGTTATAATCTTCTTGAAGTTCATCATTTTGTGCACCTGCAGTATCATTTTGTGTACCTACATAAATAATATCCATGTCATATACTCCTTGAGATATTTCCTGCATATCACCAGTATCTGTCCCCTGCAAGATTGACACATTCTCTTGCAGATCATTCACCCCGCTTCCATGTAGGTTCATATATCCTGCTTGTTGTGTTTGTAGAGGTGTAAATTGCAATGTTCCTTGCTCCATGAACTCCTGTGCATCATATGATTTGTTTGCCTCATTCTTAGAAAAAGGAAACTCTTATTCCCTGAATATAACATCTCTACTTGTAAAAAACTGCCTTGTGACCAGATCAAGCAAAATGTACCCCTTTTGTGTCTCTGAATAGCCCATGAGGATGGCTGCTTTGGCTCTTTCTGCAAACTTGTCTGCCTTGACTAAATTGGTTGCATAGAACAAACACCTTATGGTTCTCAACTGTGTGATGTTAGCCTTCTTGTGGTGCAACAACTCATATGGAGTTTTTCCCCCTAGAGCACTTGATGGCAACCTATTAATCAAGTACACTGTTGATTTTACACACATCCCCTAATATCTGATTGGGATTGATCCTTGAATCTTCAAAGCCCTTGCAATGTCAATTATATACATGTGCCTTCTTTCAACTACTCCATTCTGATGTGGAGTATAAGGGCAGCTACTTTGGTGAACTATACCAAGACCTGTCAGTAACTCAGAACACTGAGCATTTAACAATGCAGATCAATTGTCTGATCTTATTATTTTAATCACAACTCCAAACTGATTCTGAACCATGGCAATGAACTTCTTTATCGCCACTACTGCTTCAGGTTTTAGCTACAAAAAGAATACCCATGTATATCTAGAGTAATCATCTACAATTGTTAAGAAATATTGTTTCTTATCAAAGGTAGTAATCTTATAAGGTCCCCATAAATCCATGTGTACAAGATCTACTTTTACTCTTGAATTGCTCAATGGAAACTTCAATCTAATCTGCTTTGCTAATGGACATATCAAATAGTTTTCATGCAATATTGCATTGTTCTTATTTAAGCCTACTATATGCTTCATTATTGATGCAGATGGATGACCCAGTCTGTTGTGCCAAACTTCACTTGTATCTCTGTTTGTCTTGTTCACAGCATTGAGTGCCTTTATTATGTTAGCCAATCCTCTAAGCACATATAGGCCTCCTCTTTCTCTACCAATCCCCTTCACCTTGTCATTCCAAAGATCCTAAAGTACACAGAAATTAGGGAAGAAATTTGCATTACATTTTAGTTCCTTTGTTAGTTTTCCTACTGAGAGAAAATTAAATTTGAAGTTAGGAACATAAAGCACATCCTTGATTTCTCTTTTGTCTAATAAGGTTGCACTTTCAATGTGAGTAATATTTGTCTGTTCTCCAGTTGGAAGAGGCACTTTATCCCTATTAGTTTTGTTTGTACACTTAACATCTGATAATAGTTCTATATCAGAAGTGATGTGATAAGTAGCACCTGAGTCTACAACTCATTCCTTCTCCTATGATTCTTGTGTGAGGTTGCTCATCAGACAATTAACCTCACCTGCTTCATCTCCTACATTTTCCATGTTTGCTACATTACACTTAGAACTTGATTCCTTATTCAAGAGGTTCAGAATCTGATTGTATTGATCATTTGTGAAGTAGTCATATCCCTTGTGCTCAGCAGCTCCAGAGGAACAATCACCCATATCTTGCATAGAATGTGCACCTGCATCTGCATTGTTAATCATAGCCATGGGCTCTCTTCTCCAGCCAACTGGTTTACCAGTATTGCCACCATTGCCATTTTGTTTACCTGCATTGAAATTGTTCCATCCTGACTTACCGTTGTTTATCCTATTCCAACCATTTTGATTTTAATAACCAGAACTCTGTTACCAGTCACCTTGAGTTCTTATTCCTTCACCATATCTTCTTCTAGGAGCAAAATAAGCAGGGTAACCAACAATCTTGTAACAATTCTCCTTAGTGTGTCCCTTGAGATGACAGAAATCACATTGTAGGTATTGTCTCCTTCCTCTTCCTCTTCCTCATCATGCTTGCATAGCTAATGGTTCTACATGCATTTACCCCTATCTTCTGTTGACTCTCATCTTGTATAATCATGGCATAAGTTTGGTTTAGACTAGGTGCATTAGTTTTCATAAGAATTTGTCTTCTAGCTTGATCATATGACCCATTCAAACCAGATAGGAATTGCATAACTCTTTGTTGATGTAAATTCTCTGCATGTTCTTTCGATTTCTCACAGCAATTAGGAAATGGAACCAAAACATAATATTCATGCCATAATTCCTTCAATTTTGAAAAATACACTGAGACAGAACTAGTTCCTTGAGATAATGTGGCAATTGCGCGACGTAATTGAAAGATCATAACACGATTTACCTTATTGAACCTTTCTCGCAGGTCTTCCCAAACTAGATGTGCATCAGATGCATACACAACTCCACCTAGAAGCTCTGGTGCTACATTGTTCATAATCCACGAGAGAACGATGGCATTGCATGTCTCCCATTGCTCCAGCAACTCTCCTTCATATGCGTTTATGTTATATCTTCCAGTAATGAACCCTAATTTCTTCTTCCCTAAGAGTGCAATTCTCATCGATCTACTCTAGAGTCCATAATTCTAGGAGCATGTGAGCTTCACTGGTATAACGACTGAGCTAGGAGTATCGGACGGTCCGATATATAATGGATGATTCTGATCAATTGTTTCCATCTTCGACATTAACGAATCTGCTTCTGCCATGAATGAACCTCGACGAGCTTCAACAAAACTCTATTAATCAGCGATAGAACAAACGAAGAATTCAGATATCTAGCACACTTTACTCCAGGTACGCTGCTCTGATACCATGCCAAAATTCAGTGATCAATAAGGGGCTCTAATGGATAAAACTTCTAGAAGCAATGCAAGGAGAAAGACAATGCATTGAGAAGGAGTAAATGAGTCACCGTTTCATTGTGTTTGGGCAATTGTCGATATATACAAGACACAAGGAAGAAGAAAAATTAGTTTAGAGAGAAAAGACTAATCTACCCTTAACTTAACAACCATAACTATCATTAACTAACTATAATAGCTCAACTAATTAACAGCCTAGCTAATTACATCACACGTAATGCACGTGACTCCCAATAGTCTCTTGCCGATCAATCCGGAGAAGCTGGATTAAAAATGCTTAAAACAAAAGTTTAGAGAAAGACCCTTACTGGCTACTGCTGATTATTATTTCTACAGATCTCTAGATGATCTTAATTTGTTTTAGAGATATATAAAGAAAATGTATATTGGCTGAGAACGATTATGCACTTATTGTTACATAACTATGTATTGTTACGTTGCTTACAATATTATATTTGATAATTACGGTCTGTAGTTATTCACAAAAGAGTGCAAAAGTGACTAGTTGTTTCATTGTTGTGGTGTGTTGTTTCTCAAGTATCAAATGGCTTTTTGATCATGAAAATCTTTTAAAATTCATTGTTATTTATAAAACAAAAATAGAAAACTATTAACAAAATGTAATTTCCGACATTTCTGCTTTGTGTCGCAAACAAATAAGTTGAGGGTAGAGCTTACTAATATTTGACAAAATGTCGTAAAACAAACGTTACTAAATATTCACCGACATCAACTTAAATGTCGAAAAATTCCCGACATTAAAATTTTCGACATTTGTTTTAAATGTAAATTAAATGTCCGTTGACATTTTTGTGACCTATAACGACATTTATAAAATGTCTTTTAGGGTTGTGTGACAAACATGAGAAGGGCGTATCTTTCTTGGTGCCAATATATGTCACTGAATTTCGATTTCTTGTTACTTGAACCTATTACTGAAGAACCATGAATTATTTAAGTGCAGATCAAATCAATAAAAGATATTTTAGAATTATGATATAACTAACCTCATTTGTGCTTTAATTATGATATAACTAACGGGAAAGAATCATATATCTGAGCGGTTACCAAAAAAAGATATTTTCAAACAAATTAATTAATACTCCCTCTGTTTGAACTCATTTGACTAGCAAATGATTTAAGAAGAGAGAGAAGACTTTTGAACTTGTGGTGTAAAATGAAGAATATATATTTGTGTGGCTATAAATCATTGCATAAAGGTAAATTGTTTCCAAATAGTGAAAAAGGTCATTCTTTTTAGCACGGCCTAAAAGGAAATAGATTCACATAAATTGAAACGGAAGGAGTATAATGTATTAAAAGCTCAAACTAGTCATATATTTTTCACATTCATGATAAACATGTAAGCATAATATCTTAAACCACAATAAAGAATTATGAAACCAAACTGATAAATGGCAAAAAATGCATGTTTATAGGTATATTCTCGTCATATATCGTATGTGACTTACGGAGATTATATAGTTACTAAAGTGAATTATGTTCATTACGCATTTCTTATGCGTAGAAGAAAGTTTGGATTGAAGTAGAACCAAAAAAAATGATTTGACACCAAACGGAGGGTGAAGAAGCAAGAAGAGAAAAGAGATGGGAGCTGGAAGACGATTCGGCGCGAAGTGTAAAACGGTATTTTTTTATGGTTCACGAAGAGGAGGAGCTAGCTTATGTATGTAGATTGATTGTTAATAGAAAGTGCTCTCATGGGAGAGCCCTAATTGAACACGTTTGAAGGAATCTCAATGCTAGGTTTCCAATGAGGGAACAGTAAAATTCGACCATTACAACTCAAAGCATATCTTCATTGATTTCTTGAACGACGATGATTTCAGGAATATCTCTTACAAAGACAAGTTGACGATACTATTACCTCCATAAGTTTGCAAAGATGGACAAAGAAGTTCTCTACGGATGTAGAAACCACCTTGACCTGGAGTACCCTTAATATATTTAAGCACATGTACAGCATCATCCCAATGAGGTTTTTGAGGCTCCTGCATGTATTGAATTAGTGTGCGAACATAGTAGACAATGTCAAGTCTTATAACAGTAAGATAAATTAGTCTACCGACTAACTTTCTATACTTGGTTGGATCACTCAATAATTCTCCATGTGTAGGAGTAAGTTTCAGATTTTGTTCCTTTGGAAACTTGTCTGGGCACGCCCCTAGAAGTGATGAATCTTGTAAAATGTCTAATGCATATTTCCTTTGAGACATGAAAATAATTTTATGTGATCAGGAAAACTCAATGCCCAAAAAATATTTCAAATTTCCAAGATCTTTGATGTAGAAGCGTTTAAGAAGGAACCTTTTGAGATGCTCGATTTCTTTGAGATCATTTCCTGTTAGAAGAATGTCATCAACATAAATCAAAATTGTAGTAAATGAAGTACCTTGGGCCTTGGTGAAAATAGAATAGTATGCTTTTGATTATTTGTAACCAGCCTTTTGAATAGTTTCTGAAAAGGTGAGAAATCAATTTCTTGATGCTTGATTGAGACCATAGAGGGATTTGGGTAGCCAACATACAACATTCTCCCCCTGTCGACGAAGACCAAGTGGAAGTTCCATATACACTTCTTCATTCAAGTCGCCGTGAAGGAATGCATTTTGGACGTCTGATAGTAGGTGATTTAGACTATATTTTCACCCTTAATGAACCATACTTTATTATATTTTGAGTGCAAATAGTACGATTCAATTCAACATTTAGTTCGTGTGATAACAAAATGCTCTAATCAGTGTTTCTATGCTTTGCATGATATAATTTATGATGAGAGATGCTTTAGAGAGTTTTGGAGTCAATTAAGTGAGTTTAAGGCCAATCGAGAAGAGCCCGTGAGAAAAAGAACAAGAAAAAGGCAAAAATTGTTGGAAGAGAGCCCACCGCGACCACGGGTGAAGCGCGGTGGGCGAGAATCAGAAAGTTCGTCTTTCACCGCGGTCGCGCCGCGTTTCTGCCGCGGCCGCGGGTGAGTACGGGAAGGCCAGAAAAATCAAAGGACTTAAGTGAAAAAAACGGGAATAAGTAGCCTAACCCTATTCAAACCTTATAAACTCTCCCAAGAAAGTTCGAAGTTTGTTTTTAGACTCAAAAGGAGGCAAGAACAAGTGTGAGAAGACAAGCTACAATTTGAGTTTTTCTATTCTCTTTCTCTTATCTTTATTTTGAGAATTATGATTTCTTTTGAGTTTTTATTGTGTTTGAGTATGAGTAGCTAAATAACTAATCTAAGGTTTTGGTAGAACCCGTTGAGGATGAAATATTGTTATAATAATATAGTTTTGATTGGTTTTCAATTTCTATTTTTTCAACTACGTTCTTGTTGTAGTTGATTGAAGGGCCCTCAATTAGTTGTTCCTATTTAGTGTGTATCTACTCAAGAGAGAGTGCATATTCAGTAATTGTTGAACAACATCACTCCCAAAGTATAGGAGAGATCCATAACCGAGGGTTTAAAGGTTGGATTAGAGATAACGATACCTTGGGTGCAATCTAAAGTGAACTGTAATGCAATTTAGCTAGCGTAACTTGAGAGAGTGCGTCTAGTAGATTATCATAATTTCTTGAGAAAGATTTATGATAGTCTGAGTGTTCAGGATTGATAGAGATAACTAAATCAAAACTATAGGAAATATACAAGAATGGATTTCATCAACGGGGGAAACCATAACCTTAGACCTTTATCGCATCTGTTTACATCTAAATATTAGTTGTCTTTTAGTTTATTTAATTTCATCAGTTGTAGTAGTGAACATATCGAAAAGTGATATTCATAACCTTTGGGAAATTGATTATTGAGAATCTAGTAGTTTAACAACAATAATTGATAGGTTAATTCCATGTGGGATTCGACTCTGGGCTAAATACTCAGATTATATTTGCAACGCCCGCTTAGTCTTTTTATAAGACATAGTTGAGCGTGATCAAATTTTGGCGCCGTTGCCGGGGAATTAACGGTGTTATCAATTAGAGTTGGAAGAAATACAAAATTATTAAGTGTAGTCAATTTCCTTCACTTTCAATCTATACATTGGAATTTTAACGTTCCCTAACTTGGTTCTTCCTTTATATGACCGGGCACAACCCACGGCGGAGAATTTGGCCACGGCAATAGTAGTCCCACAAATACAGGTTGGATCATTTCAGATCACGAACAACATGCTGCATTTTTTGCAGAACAAGGGACTATTTTCGGGGTCGAACATTGAGGATCCTCTATCAGCTTGTCTCATGAACCTATATGAAGCTAATGGAGAAGACTTGGCAGAGTGGGTACTTGCTCTTGAAGGCCAAGATTTTTGGAAAAGGGAGCTCGAATTTGAGTCTTTGCACTTAGAGGGAAGAAAAACTCCTCCAGCCAAGATTGGGGAGTTAAAAAAATGTGAGGAGGTGCTAGTGGAGAAGG
This sequence comes from Nicotiana undulata, assembly GCA_005239495.1. Lineage (NCBI taxonomy): Eukaryota > Viridiplantae > Streptophyta > Magnoliopsida > Solanales > Solanaceae > Nicotiana > Nicotiana undulata. The sequence continues at coordinate 15,575 of MDKH01023426.1, forward strand.
CCAGAGTAGAACACCAACAATCAATCAAACTAGATTTTGAGGATGTCAATGTTGTAGAAGAGATATTAGAGTTAACCAAGGACATTGATGATACGTATTTAGTGGGCTCTAGTGTTATTAGTGTTGAGGATGTTGACAATCATAAAGTTTATGTAGTTGAGTGCATTGGTACACACTCCAAGTATTTTTTCACATTGTATTTGGATGATGATATGAAAGTAGAGTCATCCAAGCCACTTTAGGAGTCAAGGAATGAGGAACAAGATGCCTACATTCTGGAATTTTTCTTGCCAGAAAGACAGGACTACATACCTCATCTAAAGGCCAAGGAGTGTAAAATAGTACAGTGGTTGCTAGGGCCAATTAGATTTGTTCCACCACCTCTGGAGCACAACCAAAAACTTGAAGCCAAATTGGGGGTCCAATTCATAAGTTCAAAGTGGAGGCAAAAAGTTATTTGGGTCGTGCCGCGACGTTAAATCAAGCGCTTGTTGGGAGGCAACCCAGTTTTATTTTTATGTTTTTATTTTAGTTTATTTATTTATTTATTTATTTATTTTATTGTATTATTCTTGTAGTGTCGATTTTTGATTTCTTAGGAGCATGGAATGCAAAGCCATTGAAAGGATGCTACAACAAACCAGATGGTTGGAACTAAGTGTGAGGTACCCGCACGAAGGACCAAGCCTGGGAGAAGTCTGAGTATCTCATGAGCTGCTAGTGCTTCGGCCTTTGGCCTACCAGGGAGTTTCTTTTACCCTCTTATTAGTATGGTGTGCATTAGGGACAGCACAATTTTAAGTGTGGGGTGAGGAGATTATCCGGGTGACTTTCCATGCTAATTTAGTTGTGTTAGTTTAATAGAATAATTTTTTTTTACAAAAATAGAAAAGATTGGACTTTTCCTGAGTCCCGACCATGGATCTATTAGACAATTTTCTTGAGGGAAGTAAGTCTAAAGAAAATACCAAAAAGATTTTTGTTTTAGGTAGTGTAGTAATTCTCCCTTGGTTTTTCTTCATACCACGATTCTTTTCCAAGGGTTTTCAATTGAACCGGGTGTAGTTAGATTTTTGTTTTTAGTTTAGGAGTCGTGGGCGAAGAACAAAAGATGAGAATAGGACCCTTAACTCTGAGATACCCTGAATAAAAGATTGCTTTAGTGGGACACTTAGGCTCTTTAGTTGACTCTGATAAGGCCTTAAATTGTGTGCTCCTGAATGGCTCAAGTGCTTAAAACAAGTGTTTGATAATCCTAACTGAATTGATTCATGTGCCATGTGTGAGTGAGACTTTGTGTATTCTATGTTAACACTCAATGCCTAGAACTTGCCCCGTGTGTGTACAAAGTGAAATAATAGTCTTGTTTGGTTTGGAAAGTGATATAGGCATTTCTTTGCTTAACCTTTTTGTATATATTTGTCCCACCTTATTGTACATATCCTAGTCAACCCCGTTGAGCCTATAAGCTTGTTTCCTTGACAACCACATTTACAAGCCTAACCCAAGTTTAAACAACCTATCTTGTTGAACCCTATCTCCTCTTAGAAGCACTCGTAGTGTAACGAATATGAGAAGAAAATAAGTGTGGGGTGGTTGGTTGGGCAGCTAAGTGAAATTAAGGAAACGTAAAAGTACACTGGTTGATATCAATGCTATAAGCCTTCCCGAAAAAAAAAAGAGAACATCTCAATTGTGGTGGCTAGTAAATGAAAAGTGTGCTTGAAAGAATAAGGGGGCAACACAAAAGGTGGAAAGAAGGTTTGACAGAGTAAGATCATGAAGTGTAAAAATGTAATGGAGTGCTTAGAGAGGTGTAGTCACTATACCCATATGTATCCTACCCGTCCCGCAGCCAACATTACAACCAAATAAAGTCTTAATTGATTCTATACCAACCGAACTCGATTAGTCGAGTATTACACTACGGGAAAGTCTATGGTGTGTTGTTTGTGGCATGAAATTTGTTTTGGAGGGTGAGTGATAAATTTATATTCGAATTCCTCAATGAGTGATTTGTGAATGAAATGAGTCTTTTGTACAGTGAGAAGCACATGATTCATGAAGGGAAGGTGAGTCTAGGCTTATGATTTAGAGTAGGAGAGCCAATCAAGGACATAACGTGGCTGGAAAAGAGTCCGCTTTCGAGGTTGGGATGTCGCGCTAAAGTGATCTACCATGTTGGGTATAAAGAGTGAGGAAGGTAACTTGAGAAGATTAGGCCTGGAGAGTGTGTTTTGCTGATCGAGGACGAGCGACGGTTTAAGTGTGGGGTGTTGATAGTAGGTGATTTAGACTATATTTTCACCCTTAATGAACCATACTTTATTATGTTTTGAGATAGTGATAACAAAATGCTCTAATAAGTGTTTCTATGCTTTGCATGATATAATTTATGATGAGAGATGCTTTAGAGAGTTTTGGAGTCAATTAAGTGAGTTTAAGGACATCGAAAAGAGCTCGTGAGAAAAAGAACAAGAAAAAGGCAAAAATTGTTGGAAGAGAGCCCACCGCGACCACGGGTGAAGCGCGGTGGGCGAGAATCAGAAAGTTCGTCTTTCACCGCGGTCGCGCCGCGTTTCTGCCGCGGCCGCGGGTGAGTACGGGAAGGCCAGAAAAATCAAAGACTTAAGTGAAAAAAACGGGAATAAGTAGCCTAACCCTATTCAAACCTTATAAACTCTCCCAAGAAAGTTCGAAGTTTGTTTTTAGACTCAAAAGGAGGCAAGAACAAGTGTGAGAAGACAAGCTACAATTTGAGTTTTTCTATTCTCTTTCTCATATCTTTATTTTGAGAATTATGATTTCTTTTGAGTTTTTATTGTGTTTGAGTATGAGTAGCTAAATAACTAATCTAAGGTTTTGGTAGAAACCGTTGAGGATGAAATTATTGTTATAATAATATAGTTTTGTTTGGTTTTCAATCTCTATTTGTTCAACTACGTTCTTGTTGTAGTTGATTGAAGAACCCTCAATTAGCTGTTCCTATTTAGTGTGTATCTACTCGAGAGAGAGGGCATATTTGGTAATTGTTGAACAACTTCACTCCCAAAGTATAGGAGAGATCCATAACCGAGGGTTTAAAGGTTGGATTAGAGATAACGATACCTTGGGTGAAATCTAAAGTGAACTGTAATGCAATTTAGCTAGCGTAACTTGAGAGAGTGCGTCTAGTAGATTATCATAATTACTTGAGAGAGATTTATGATAGCCTGAGTGTTCATGATTGATAGAGATAACTAAACCAAAACTATAGAAAATATACATGAAGGGATTTCATTAACGGGGAAACCATAACCTTAGACCTTTATCGCATTTGTTTACATCTAAATATTAATTGTCTTTTAGTTTATTTAATTTCATCACCTGTAGTAGTGAACATACCGAAAAGTGATATTCATAACTGTCACGACCCGTTTCCGGGTTGTGATGGCGCCTGTCGTGGAACCAGGCTAGCCAACCG